>CAKNYM010050609.1:221936-235452 GCA_932195095.1 Andricus curvator | reverse complement strand
TCCTGTGCAGGAATTTGGCGAAGGACAAAAAGTACATGATCCTGCAATGAAACCTCGGAGGATCCTGGACATGTTTCTGGACACGATCCTGCACGAACCTGCACAGGTAATCTTGACTTTACCTGTACAGGAATTTGGCGAAGGACAAAAAGTACATGATCCTACAATGGAACCTCGGAGAATCCTGGACACGATCCTGCACAGGTAATCTTGACGTTATCTGTGCAGGAATTTGATGAAGGACAAAAAGTACATGAACCTGCAATGGAACCTCGGAGGATCCTGGACATGTTTCTGGACACGATCCTGCACAGGTAACCTTGACGTTATCTATGCAGGAATTTGGCGAAGGACAAAAAGTACATGATCCTGCAATGTAACCTCGGAGGATCCCTTACGAAAAGATATGACAGGAAAAAAATGACAGGTGTGTCATTCTTTTCCTGTCATTTTTTCCCTGTAGTTTTTTCGCGACCACAGGAAAACGACAGGCAAAACGGCAGCCGAAAATGACTGGCCCTAATTGATCATAATTTATAATAATATCGTCTGAACATTATAAAGTATCGACGAATTGCAGATTTATTAGTGAACTATTTGAACTTTCCTGTATAGCTTGAAAAATCATTAGCAAAAAAAAACTATTTTGGGAATTTTCATGATGAAACACCTTTTTGTAGCCTGTGTCCAATTCCGAATTCTCTTCCAACACAGTAATTGTGGAATGTGTTCGATTTGCCATTTTAAAACATTCTTACCCTTACAAAGCGCGAAAGTTAAGTGCCACGGGCAAAAATTTCGGACTATTTTCAACTTTCTTCATTCCCTTAACAAGTTCACTGCCTGTTTCCAATTCCATGATCCAACAAAGAATGGTCTCGCCACGCGCATCTAAAAAAGAGTGAACCAATCAAAGGGCCCGTAGGTTACGCGTGGCGAGACCATACTTTGTTGGATCATGGAATTAGGAGCACGCAGTGAACTTGTTAAGGGAATGAAGATAGTTGAAAGTAGTCCGTAATTGTTGCCCGTGGTACTTAACTTTCGCGCTTTATAAGGGTAAGAAGGTTTTAAAATGGCAAATCGAACACATTCCACAATTGATGTGTTGGAAGAGAATTCGGAATTAGACACAGGCTACAAAAAGGTGTTTCATCATGAAAATTCGCATAATAGGTTTCTTTTGCTAATGATTTTTCAAGCTTTACAGGAAAGTTCAAATAGTTCACTAATAAATCTGCAAGTCGTCGATACTTTATAATGTTCAGACGATATTATTACAAATTATGACCAATTAGGGCCAGTCATTTTCAGCTGTCGTTTTCCCTGTCAATTTCCTGTGGTCGCGAAAAAACTACAGGGAAAAAATGACAGGACAAAAATGACACACCTGTCAGTTTTTTCCTGTCATATCTTTTCGTAAGCGATCTTGGACATGTTTCTGCACATGATCCTGCACAGGTAATCTTGACGTTACCTGTGCAGGAATTTGGTGAAGGACAAAAAGTACATGATCCTGCAATGGAACCTGCACCGACGAATGATCGAGTATAGGTTACCGTACAGGTTCCTTTGAGAAGTAAATTGAGATGCGGGATCCTGTACAGAAGCACGTATGAGGTCCTTTACAGAAAAGCCGTCGGGAAAACTCATGTCGCTTACAAACTATAAAGTTTCTTTCCTTTTATTCCCTTAAAGATCGAACTTACTATCGAGAGAGCCAAGCCACTAGCGAACCCTCGCGAAATAGTTCCTATGCAGGTTCATGTATAGGATCCTAAAAAAGTTCCTGTCCATGAACCCGCGTCTCAAATCACTCTGTGAAGGAACCGCCCTGGTGAAAAAATTTTTTACAAGAAAGTGTAAAATATCTACAACTGTAATTTTTTGTTAAAACATGTAATTTTTCATAAAAAAATATACAAAATTTAACAAAAAAATACAGTTAAATACAAATAGCTAATTTTTGCCTGTATTTTCTTGTAGAAAAGTAAAAAAATTAACAACGAAGTACACTTTGTTGTAAAAATCTACAAGGTATTATAGAAAACTACCGAATTTTACTTTTTTTTTTTAATTTGGGTGTTTGACGCCATTAAAACACTTTCAATTTTACGTAAATTGACCCGCCGGATGCAATAACCAGCCCGACGCTCGAACACGCGTAAAAGTATTGTCCGATCGTCTCAAAGGAAGAAAATTTTCAAAATCAATTTTTTGAAAACGTAGAATTCTAGATAATAAGGAAGTGAAACTTTTTCCTCTTAGAATTTTTTTTGCCAAACGTTTATTTTTAATAATGACAAACGAAATATTGAAAAAAAGTTTCTCCCTGATTTCGCGAATCGTTGAAAATTTACTGAGATATTCAGATTTGGAAAAAGTACTCGACGTCTGCCCGCGCTGTTAGCTGATGCGTCGCGAGAACTGCTCTGTCAGGCAGCGTTCTCGAAGTTCAGTCTGCGCGGGCAGACGTCGAGTACTTTTTCTAAATCTGAATATCTCAGTAAATTTTTAACGATTCGATATGAGATTTTCCAAATAACTTCATTCAACATTGCTGAACAAATCACTCACTGGAAGTTGTTGGAAAGTCGAAGTTACCTAGACACGTTTTACCGGCGAAACCAAGAAAACACAATTATCGATTTACCTCATTTTACAATTAAATATTATCAAACAATAAGCGATTGTTAACTTTTTCATGATTTCCTAGGCATCGCTGGAGTATATTGAATACGTCCTACAAATACGAACTCATTTCAATAATATTTGGCCGAGTTAGAACGATTTAAGTTTTAAAACTTAATTAAATCATGGAGAAACTTTTTTTCAATATTTTTTTTTATTATTAAAAATAAACTTTTGGGAAAAAAATCCAAGAGGAAAAAGTTTCATTTCCTTATTCTCTAGAATTCTACATTTTCAAAAAATTGATTTTTCGATTTTGACCATTTTCTTTCTTTGAAAGATCGGACAATACTTTTACGCGTTTTCGAGCGTCAGGCTGGTTATTGCACCTGGCGGCTCAATTATTGTAGAAAGTTACAAATCTTTACAAAAAAATACAAGATTTCACAAAAGTTGAAATATTGTAGAAATGTACAGATTTAAACAAAAAAATATAAATTTTTACAAAAAATACTTTTAGAATCCGCATCGACGTTTCGACTTGTACTTTACTGTTAATTTTTTAACATATAAGTTTCTACAAGAAACTACAATTTGAAAAAAATATTACACATTTACCAAAAACTTTTGCTATTATAATAATTCACATTGAACTGTAGTTCAATTATTGAAAATTGAACAATAATTGACTTTGCAGGACGATTCATTTTTTTCCAATTTAATTTGAAATTTTTTAATTAAGGCAAACATATTTTGGAATATTTAGCAATATTTTACTTTTCATTTAAAATGAGCAATTATAAATCAAATATGAAAAACTAACAAATTTTGAACTAAAATATTTGTAATAGAAAGCCTTAAATCGTTAATATTTCAGAGTGTTAAAGTTACGTTAAAAGTGTTATTAAATTAAACCTTTGGACGTTACAATTTTAATTGTTCTATTTAACGAAAAAAATACTAAATTTAAAACGATTTTTTATTTTGAAAAATTAATTTTAAAATATATTTCAAAGTTTTGAAAAGATTCCAAAGTAATTTAAAACACAAAAAGATTTCAAAACATGTAAAACACAATGTAGATTTTTGAAGATGTCGAACACAAAATTTATAAGTATTTTGAAAGGTTTTAAATTAATAAAAAATTTGTATCAAAATTCCTAGAAAAACTAATAATCATTTTTCTACTGTTGAAAAATTAATTAAAAAAAAACATTTAATAAGATTTCCAAAATTTGCAAAAAAGAATCTGGATTATTTTAAGGTAATTTATTTTACTTTTGCAGGATTTTCAAAAAATTGTAGGAAAAATTCGAGTTCCAAGATAATAAAATTATTATTAGATTCCTGGAAATTTTTTTAATGATTTTTTAAACAAATTTTTAAGAGAATATTTTAAAATATTTCAAAACAAATAATGTATAAATTAATGTTTCTAGTTTAAAATTGCCTAAAATGATATAATTTTGAAAATTTATAAATTTTTTGATTCATTCTTTAATTCATAGCATTCAAAATGATAGCGTGGATTTCGTTTTTTTTTTTTTTTTTTTTTTTTAATATTTTAACTATTTAACTATTTAACTCGTTAGGTGCGTGTGCAGGTTCGTGTCCAGAAACATGGCCAGGATCCTCCGAGGTTCCTGGACAGGAATTTTCATCTGGGTTAATCAATCAATTTAGGGAAAATTAAGAAATTATACAAAAATTTTGCAAAATAGGTGATCGATGGAAGAGAAGATCGAATGATTGGCCGACTTAAAAGCTGGCTAGAAGCTCTGATTGAAGAGAAAAATGAGTAAGTTGAAAATTAGAATTTAGGGGCCGTCTATAAACTACGTTACCGATTTTGGGATTAATAATAGGGGAATTGATTCTTTAAATAGAATTAATTTAAATACCGTATTGAATTCAATATGTAACACTTTAAATTCCTGAGATTTAAAAAATAGTTAAATTTTCAAAATTTCAAAATAGTTGAACTTTCAACCAAAAAAGATTTTCTACCAAATGAGATGAATTTTTAAGCAAAAAATTTAATTTTTCACTAAACAATTGCATTAGCAACCAAATAGTTGATCTTTCAAACAAAAGATACCAATTTTTTCGAATGGAGTTGAATCTTCAGCAACAAAATTCATTTTCAGCCAAGAAAGATGAGTTTTCTACCAAACCCGAATTTTTAACAAGATAGTTAAATCCTCAACAAAAAAGATGAATTTTCAAATAAAATAAAATATTTTTTCAACCAAAATTGAGTTGTCAAATTTTCAGTTTAAAAAATGAATTTTCAACAAATTGAATTTAACAATAAGAGACGAATTTTTAACCTAATAATTAAATCCTCAACCAAAAAGATGAATTTTCTACGAAATAGTTGATTTTTCAACTTATAATGGATAAATCTCCAACCAAAAATGAAATAATAACATTTTCAGATAAAAAAATAATTGTAAACGAGATAGTTTATCTTTTAACTAAGTAGTTGAATTTTCAAATCAAAATTACGAATTATCAACAAGAATTAAAATTTTAACCAAGAAGGATTTTTCAGTCAATAAAGAGAAACAATTTTATTCAAAATTTTGAATTTCCAAGCCAAATAGTCGAATTTTTAAACCTTAAAAGATCAACTTTTAAAAAAATGGAATAGTTAAATTTTCGCCCAGAAAATATGAATTTTCAACAGAAAAAGTTCATTTTCAATCACAGAGTTTAATTTTGATCCAAAAAGTGCAATTATTAGTTGAAAAAATAATTTTTAACCTGAAAATATGAATTTTCAACCAAAAATGATTTTAATTTAAAATTTAAAAAAATTGATTTTCTACAAAAAAGACGAATTTTCAATAAAATACCTAAATTTTTAACAAGATAGTTTCATTTTGAACCAAAAAGATGAAATTTCTACCAAAAAAGACGAATTTTTAACAAAATACAATAATTTTCTACTAAAAATCATAAATTTTCAAACAAAAATGAAATAGTTAGATTTTAATTTTAAAAATTAATTGTTAACCAAAAAAACGAATTGGCAACAGAATAGTTGAATTTACAACCAAAAAAATTAATTTGTAACTAAAATGATGAATCTTCAACTAAAAAAATGAATTTTCAATAAAGTAGTTCAACTTTCGACCAAATATTTGAATTTTCTGCCATTTTTACAAAAAGAAACGAATTTTCAAACCAAAAAGACGAATTTTCAAAGAAGTAGTTAATTTTTTAACCAGAACAAATTTTTTAGTCAAAAAAGAAAAAAATTTCACTCAAATAGCTGAATATTCGAGTAAAATGGACGAATTTTCAACAAAACAGTTGCATTATAAACTAAAAAAAAGACATTTTCATTAAATTGTTGAATTCTCAAAAAAATAATCAAAGTTTCTAGTTAATTTTTGATCAAATAGTTACAGTTTTTACTAAATTGTTGAGTTTTTTTTTATCAAATTGTTAAATTTTCAAGCCGAGGACGAATTTTATAAAAAGAAGTTGAATCTTAAAGTAAAAAAAACTGTGTAATTAAATTGTTCAATTTTCAACCCAACAATATGAATTTTCAACAAAAAAGGTAATTGTCAACCATATAGTTGAATTAAAAAAAAACAGTTGAACTTTTGACCTAAAAAATACTTTTTAATTGAATTTTTGAATTTTTAACAAAATAATCCAATTTTCCAGTTAATTTTTGACCGAAAAGTTTATTTTTTTACCAAATTGTTGAATTTTCAAGCAAAACAGATGAATTTCGAACAACGGAATTGATATTTCAACCCAAAAATATAAATATTCAAAAAAAACCTAATCTTCAACTAAACAGTTTTTTTTTACCGAATTCTCGAATTGACAATATAGTTCAATTTTCAAAACAACAGTTGAATTTTCAACTAAAAAAAGACTTTTCAATTAAATTGTTGAATGTTCAACAAAATAATCAAATTTTCCAATTAATTTTTGACCAAATAGTTTAATTTTTGACCAAATTGTTGAAAGTTCAAGCCAAATAGATGAATTTTCGAATAAAAAATTGATATTTCACCTCAAAAATATGAATTTCAACAAAAGATTGATTTTTCAGCCAAATAGTTGATTTTTGTATAAAATTGTCGAATTTTCAAGCCAAAAGGCAAATTTTCTCCAAAATAAGTGGAATTTTCAACCCTAAAATATGAATTTTCAACAAAAAAGGTAATTGTGTATCATATATGTAGTTAAATTTTCAACACAAAATAGTTGAATTTTCAATTAAAAAAAAAATTTTTAATATAAAAAATATATTATTTATATCCTATAACAGTATAGAAAAATCCTTGATCTTGAAAAATCCTTTTTTTTCTATAAAAAAAGACGGATTTTCGACAATTTACATATATTTTCAACCAAATAGTTGAATTTTTAAACTTGAAAAGATCAACTGTTAGCAAAAAATATAAATGTTAAATTTTCATTAAAAATATAACTATCACTTTAAAAAACGATGCTTCTACAAAATAGTTGAATTTTCAGCAAAAAAGTTCATTTTCAACCAAACAGTTTAATTTTCAACTAAACAGTTAGGTTTTTAGTTAAAAAAATTGATTTTTAACCTAAATAGATGAATTTTCAACAAAAAATGTAATAGTTAATATTTCAACCTAAAAAAAATTTAAATAAAAATCAAAAACATTGAATTTAACCAATAAAGACGAATTTTCAACAAAAGACTTGAATCCTCAACTAAAACAGATTAATTTTCAACCAAACAGTTGCATTGATAACACAAAAAAATGATTTTCTACCAAAAAAAGATGAATTTGCAACAAAACATACATTTTTAACAAGATAGTTACATTTTCAACCGAAGGGATTAATTTTCAACCAAAAAAAAATGAATTTTAAACAAAAAACATGCATTTTCTACTGTAAATGATAAATTTTCAATAAAAAATGAAACAGTTAAGTTTTCATTTTAAAAATTAATTTTTAACCAGAAAACAAAACGAATTTTCAACAAAATAGCTGAGTTTTCAAACCAAAAAGACCAATGTTAAAGAAATAGTTAATTTTGTAACCAAACCAAATTTTTTAGTCACGAAAGAAAAAAAATGTCAACCAAATTGCTGAATTTTCAATCCAAAAAGACGAATTTTCAACAAAACATTTGAATTATAAACTGAAAAGACTTTTTAATTAAATTGTTTCGACTAAAAAATTTATATTTTAACCCGCAAATATAAATTTTTTACAAAACAGTTGAATTTATAATCCAAAAATATAAATTTTCAACATAAAAGTTAATCTTCAACTAAACAGTTGATTTTTTTTACGAAATTGTTGAATTTTTAAATCAAAAAGACGAATTTAATACAAAAAAGTTGAAATTTAAACCCGAGAAACTGAATTTTTAGCAAAAAAGGTAACTTTCAACCATAAAGTTGAATTTTCAAGTGAAAAAAAACTTTTTAAAATGTTGAATCTTCCACAAAATAGTCCAATTTCCCAGTTAATCTTAGACCAAATAGTTTCATTCTTTATCGAATTGTTGAATTTTCAAACCAATCAAACGAATTTTCGACAAAAAAATTTATATTTGAACCTGAAAATATGACTTGAAACAAAAGGTGATTATCAACCATATAATTAAATTTTAAACAAAAGTTCAATTTTCAACTAAACAAAAACTTTGTAATTAAACTGTTGAATTTTCCAGCAAAGAAAAATGAATTTTCTACAAAAAAGTTGAATTTTCAACCCGAAAAAACAAATTTTCAACAAAAAGGTAATTGTAAACCATATAATTAAATTTTCAACAAAAAACAGTTGAAATTTCAACTAAAAAAAAATTTTTTAATTAAATTGTTAAATTTCAACAAAAAAAAGAATCAAATTTTCTAGTTAATTTTTCACCAAATAGTTAAATTTTTTACCAAATTGTTCAATTTTCAAGCCAAAAAGACGAATTTTCTACAAAAAGGTTGAATTTCTAACAAAAAAGGTAATTATCAACCATATAGTTAAATTTAAAAAAAAACAAGTTGAATTTTTAACTGAAAAAAATAACTTTTTAAGTAAAATGTTAAATTTTCAACAAAAATGTTAAATTTTTAACTAAAAAAAATTTTTTAATTAAATTGTTGAATTTTAAACAAAATAATCAAATTGGCTTAGTTAATTTTCGAAAAAATACTGTAATTTTTTACCAAAATGTTGAATTTTCAAGCAAAAAAAAACGAATGTTCTACAAAACAGTTGAATTTTCAACCGAAAAATATAAATTTTCAACAAAAAAGGTAATTTTCAACCATATATTTAGTTAAATTTTGAACAAAAATCAGTTGAATTTTTAACTAATAAAAAAAAGACTTTTTAATTGAATTTTTGTATGAAAAAAAAACAATCGCGGTTTCTAGTTAATTTTAGACCAAATAGTTAAAGTTTTTACCAAATTGTCGAATTTTTAACAAAAAATGTGAATTGTTAAGAAAAAAGGTAATTGTCAACTATGTAGTTAAACTTTCAAGAAAACAGTTGAATTTTCAACTAAAAAAGGAGAATTTTTAATTAAATTGTTAAATGTTTAACAAAACAATCAAATTCTCCAGTTAATTTTTGATTAAATATTTTAATTTTGTACCAAATTGTTGAATCTTCAAGCCAGACGAATTTTCGACTAAAAAAAATGATTCTTCAACCCTTAAATATGATTTTTCAACAAAAGAGTTATTCTTCAGCTAAATAGTTAATTTTTTTGGTACCAAATTGTCGAATTTTTAAGCCAAAAGGCAAATTTTCTACAAAGCAGTTGAATTTTCAACCCAAAAATATGAATTTTCAACAAAAAAGGTCATTTTCAACCATATATTTAGTTAAATTTTCAACAAAAATCAGTTGAATCTTCAAATAAAAAAAAATACTTTTTAATTAAATTGTTGTATTTTCAAAAAAATAATTGCAGTTTCTAGTTAATTTTCGACCAAATAGTTAAGTTTTTGACCAAATCGTTGAATTTTTAACAAAAAATTTGAATTGTTAACAAAAAAGGTAATTGTCAACCATGTAGTTAAATTTTCAAAAAATAATTGAATTTTCAACTAAAAAAAAAAGACTTACTAACCAAATTGTAGAATTATGAACAAAATATGTAATGTATATTAGGGTGGTCCAAAAAATTATTTTTCTCATTTTTTAAAGTCTCACCCCCTCATTTCGTGTCTTTTAGTGAGAAAAGTTTTCCTAATTTTTTGAGATTTAAAAAAAAATGTTTAGAGGTAGGGCACGACCTTTAAAGTACCCCAAAGTGTTAAAAAATCAGTAAGACCTTCAATTTGAAAAAGAATCGTAAAAACTACCATGTGAGCAGTACGAAGCATGAAAAAAAATTTTTTAATTTAATTTACCCCCAACTTTGCCAAAACTCACCCCTAAAGACACTAAAAAGTAATTTTGAAGTGTCTTTTCTGAATTTTATGAAATTAAAATAAAAATTAAAGTGGCAAATTATATAAAAAAATTTATTATACAAATATGAAAAATAGTGCCCTTAAAATAAACATTTTCCTATTACATCCTTAATAATCCATAAATATATATATAATATATATTGAAAGAAAAAGTTTTAAAGAAAGAAAATGTAATGTTTTATGGATTATTAAGGGTGAAATGGGGAAAAATGTTTATTTTGAGGGCACTATTTTTCATATTTGTATAATAAATTTTTTTATATAATTTGACACTTAAATTTTCATTCTGCTTTCATAAAATGCAGAAGACACTTAAAAATGACTTTGTGTGTGTGAGTTTTGGCAAAGTTGGGGGTGAATTAAATTTTTTTTTAATTTTGTCAGGCTTCGTACTGCTCACATGGTAGTTTTACATCATCGTTGTAAAGTTTTTAGGATTCTTTTTAAAATTCAAGGACTTACTGAATTTTTAACACTTTGGGGTACTTTAAAGGTCGTGCCCTACCTCTAAAATTTTTTTTTAAATCTCAAAAAATTAGGAAAATTTTTTTTTCACCAAAAGACACAAAATGAGGGGGTGAGACTTTAAAAAATCAGAAAAAATAATTTTTTTGGACCACCCGAATGTATATCCTATAACAGCATAGAAAAATCCTTGACTTACCCCCACACCAAAATGACCAAAAAGATTTTACGTAATTTATACACGGCCCCTTATAGTCTAGATTTCTAGAATTAGTTTTTGCAAAACTTTACATTTCAACAGGGAAGAAAGAAGGAGAAATCGGAATCAGGTTTTGGAAATATCTCACTTTCTGGAATTTCAACGAGAAGAATTTAACAAACTAGAAGAACGCCGAGAAGCAAAGATAAGTGAAGATGATGAGAATGTCCTTGCAGCTCTCGAAGATTGAAAACGTATGTAATTTTTTTTAACATTATAATAAAGATATATTCAAAGTTACTTTATTCTAATAACAGCAAGATTTTTAAAAATCTCGTATAAAAGTAATGTTATAAAAATATTTTTGCGGCTAGGCCTAGCATATTTAAAAGTTTTTGGAAAGTTATTTTTTCTTTTTGAATCTTTAACCAAAAGATAGCATTTTTCAAAAAGTAGTTTAACTTTAAACCAAGTAGTTGATTTTACAACGAAAAAAGTTGAATTCTCAACGAAATACGTAATAGTTGATATTTTAAACAAAACAGATTTTAATTTAAAATAAAAAACTGCGGAATTTAAAAAAAATAGACGAATTTTGTACAGAGTGGTTCATTCGTGCAACCAAAAAAGATTAATTTTCAACCAAACAGTTGCATTTTTAACCAATGGGGATGAATTTTCAACTATGAAGATTAATTTTCTAACAAAAAAGACGAATTTTCAACCAAAAAGTTGAATTTTCAACTAAAAATATAAATTTTCAACAAAAAATGTGATAGTTACATTTTTAATTAAAGAAATTAATTCTAAAAAAACCAAACGAATTTTTAACAAAATAGTTAAATTTTCAACCGAAGAGATGTTATTAGCAAGTAAAACGATGAATCTTCAATAAGAAAATAGTATATTATGCACCTAGGGGGAGAAAAAGTGCCTCTCCCCCTTGGCGCATACGATATTTTTTATAACAAATGGATGATTTCAGACCTTTCTCGAAATACAGTCATGATTTCAGTCCATAATAGATTTTGTATAATGAAGCATGAAATTAATGTTAACCTAATTTATGGTAATTTTAGAGGTGATTTGTAACTTTCCATAAATTATCCAAAATTCATTTTGAAAAATTTCCATAAATTACCGGAAATTTATGAAAAATTTCGGTCATTCATGATAATTTTACAAGCAAATATGGTAACTTACAACAAATTATCCAAAATTCATTTTGAAAAATTTCCCTAAATTACCGGAAATTTATGAAAAATTTATGTCATTCATGGCAATTTTACAGGTAAATATGGTAACTTACCATAAATTACCCAAAATTCAGTTTTAAAAATTTCCATCAATTTCCGGAAATTTATGAAAATTTTCGGTCATTAATGGTAATTTTACAGGTAAATATGGTAACTTGCCATAGATTACCTAAAATTAATTTTTAAAAATTTCCATAAATTTCCGGAAATTTATGAAAAATTTCGGTCATTTATGGTAATTTTACAGGTAAATATGGTAACTTAGCAAAAATTCATTTTCAAAAATTTCCGCAAATTTATGAAAATTTTCAGTCATTCATGGTAATTTTACAAGCAAATATGGTAACTTACCACAAATTATCCAAAATTCATTTTGAAAAATTTCCCTAAATTACCGGAAATTTATGAAAAATTTCGGTCATTCATGGTAATTTTACAGGTAAATATGGTAACTTACCATAAATTACCCAAAATTCAATTTAAAAAATTTCCCTAAATTACCGGAAATTCCTGAAAAATTTCGGTCATTCATGGTAATTTTACAGGTAAATATGGTAACTTACCATAAATTACCCAAAATTCAATTTTAAAAATTTCCATAAATTCCGGACATTTACGGTAATTTTACAGGTAAATATGGTAACTTAGCAAAAATTAATTTTCAAAAATTTCCATAAATTTCCGGAAATTTATGAAAATTTTCGGTCATGAAGCGTAATTTCACAGGTAAATATGGTAACTTGCCATAGATTACCCAAAATTCATTTTTAAAATTTTCCATAAATTTCCGGAAATTTATGAAAATTTTCGGTCATTAATGGTAATTTTACAGGTAATTATGGTAACTTATCCAAAATTCATTTTCAAAAATTTCCATAAATTTCCGGAAATTTATGGAAATTTTCGGTCATTTATGAAAATTTTCGGTCATTAATGGTAATTTCACAGGTAAATATGGTAACTTAGCAAAAATTCTTTTTAAAAAATTTCCATAAATTTCCGGAAATTTATGAAAAATTTCGGTCATGAAGGGTAATTTTACAGGTAAATATCGTAACTTGGCCAAAATTCATTTTCAAAAATTTCCATAAATTTCCGGAAATTTATGGAAATTTTCGGTCATTTATGGTAATTTTACAGGTAAATATGGTAACTTATCCAAAATTCATTTTAAAAAATTTCCATAAATTTCCGGAAATTTATAAAAAATTTCGGTCATTTATGGTAATTTTACAGGTAAATATGGTCATTTAGCAAAAATTCATTTTAAACAATTTCCATAAATTCCCGGAAATTTATGAAAATTTTCGGTCATTAATGGTAATTTCACAGGTAAATATGGTAACTTATCCAAAATTCATTAAAAAAATTTCCATAAATTTCCGGTCATTTATTGTAATTTTACAGGTAAATATGGTAACTTATCCAAAATTCATTTAAAAAAATTTCCTTAAATTTCCGGAAATTTATGAAAAATTTCGGTCATTTTTGGTAATTTTACAGGTAAATATGGTAACTTACCATAA
>CAKNYM010050609.1:195248-213489 GCA_932195095.1 Andricus curvator | reverse complement strand
AATTTTAAACGAAATAATAAAATTTCCCAGTTAATTTTCGGCCAAAAAGTTTCAGATTTTACTAAATTATTGAATTTTCAAGCCAAGCAGACGACTTTTCGACAAAACAATTGATATTTCATCTCGAAAATATGAATTTTCTACAAAACAGTTGAATTTTCAAAAAAAAATTTAATCTTCAAGGAAATAGTTGATTTTTTTACCAAATTGTTGAATTTTGGAGCCAAAAGGACGAATTTTCTACAAAACAGTTGAATTTTCAACTAAAAAAAAAGACTTTTCAATTAAATTGTCGAATTTTTAACAAAATAATCAAATTTTCTAGTTAATTTTCGACCAAATAGTTTAATTCTTTTACCAAATTGTTGAATTTTGAAGTGAAACAGACGAATTTTTGAATAAAAAATTGATATTTTAACCCGAAGATATAATTTTTTTACAAAACAGTTGAATTTTTAACCCAAAAATATGAATTTTCAACAAAAAAGTTAATTGTCAACCATGTAGTTAAATTTTCAACAAAACAGTTGAATTTTCACATTAAAAAAATACTTTTTAATTAAATTGCTGAATTGTTAACAAAATAATCAAATTTTCTAGTTAATTATCGCCCAAATAGTTTAATTTTTTACTAAATTGTTGAATTTTGAAGTGAAACAGACGAATTTTTTACTAGAAAATTGATATTTTAACCGGAAAATATAAATTTTTTACAAAACAGTTGAATTTTCAATCCAAAAATATGAATTTTCAACAAAAAAGTTAATTGTCAACCATGTAGTTAATTTTTCAACAAAACAGTTGAATTTTTAAATAGAAAAATACTTTTTAATTAAATTTTTAACAAAATAATCCAATTTTCCAGTTAACTTTCGGCGGAAAAGTTTCACATTTTACTAAATTATTGAGTTTTCAAGCCAAGCAGACGAATTTTCGACAAAACAATTGATATTTCATCCCGAAAATATGAATTTTCTACAAAACAGTTGAATTTTCAACAAAAAAGTTAATCTTCAACCAAATAGTTGATTTTTTTAACAAATTGTTGAACTTTCAATCAAAAAATATGAATTTTCAACAAAAAAGTTAATTGTCAACCACGTAGTTAATTTTTCAACAAAACAGTTGAATTTTTAAATAAAAAATAATTTTTAATTGAATTATTAAATTTTCAGCAAAGTAATCAAATTTTCCAGTTAGTTATCGACCAAATATGTAGTTTAATTTTTTTTTTTACCAATTTATTGAATTTTTAAGCCAAATATACGAATTTTCGACCAAACAATTAATTTTTCAACCCGAATATATGAATTTTCAATAAAAAAGTTAATGCTCAGAAATACAGTTAAATTTTTAACAAAACAGTTGAATTTAAAAAATATACTTTTTAATAGATTCGTTAAATTTTCTACAAAATATTCAAAGTTTTTTGTTAATTTTCGGCCAAATAATTAAATTTTTTTACCAAATTGTTGAATTTTCAAGCGAAAAAGACGAATTTTCTACAAAGCACTAGAATTTTGAACAAAAATGTAAAAATAAAAATTATGATGAATTTTCAACCAAAAAAATGAAGTTTTACCAAAGTTCAACTTTTAATCAATTTTCAACAAACAAATTAATCTTCAACGAAACAGCTGATTTTTTTCAAAATTGTTGAATTTTCAAGAAAAAAAGGTAATTCTCAACAATATAGCTGAATTTTTAACAAAACAGTTGAATTTTCAAACAAATAATCCAATTTTCCAGTTATTTTTCGACAAAATAATTGATATTTTAACCCGAAAAAATTAATTTTCTACAAAAAAGTAATTGTAACCCGAAAATATAAATTTTTTATGAAACAGTTGAATTTTCAATCCAAAAACATAAATTTTCAACAAGAAAGTTAATCCTCAACCAAACAGTTGAATTTTCAACAAAAAAGGTAATTGTCAACCATATAGTCAAATTTAAAAAAAAAAGTTGAATTTTCAACTTAAAAAAAGACTTTTTAATTAAATTGTTGAATTTCTAACAAAATAATACAATTTTTCAGTTAATTTTTGACCGAAATGTTCAATATTTTACAGAACTGTTGATTTTTCCAGCCAAACAACAGACGAATTATCGACAAAACAATTGATATTTCAACCCGAAAATATTAATTTTCTACAAAACAGTTGAATTTTCAACACAAAAATACGAATTTTCACTTTTAAAAAATAATTTTTAACCAAATTGTTGAATCTTCAAGCTAAACAAATGAATTTTCGATAAAAAATAAAGTTTTAATAACTAAGTTGTTGAATTTTCAACAAAATAATAAAAATTTTGAAAGAGTTTTCTTCAAAATGTCGAAAAAAGTCGAAAATGTTGTACAATTAGAAGCTTCAGAGATCAAGAATAGACCAACTAAAAATATTTTATATTAATTTTCATATTGGGACAACTTTCCGGTATATATTTTTGTACATGAGATGGCAGAAACGAGAAAATAGTGGAATTTTTTTTCAAAATAGTGGCATTGCTAAAAAAACTGTTAAATAGTGTCAATAATAGCCTGAGTCCATGCCCTGAAAATGCTTTTTAATCACTGATTTATAATTACCAGGTATTTTAGCAAAGCTGTTGATATATTTCTCGCATTTGGCAATCGCATCGGCTTTGTCTGTAGCTAATTCGTCGACGAGGCCGATACTTAAAGCTTCTTGGGTCGAGAAGAGAGTTCCTCTGAAAAGTTTATAATTTTTAAAATATGTTTTTAGAATATTAACAGAGTACCTAGATCTACTCAAATCCTGTAAAAAAATTCCCTAAAAATTCCAGGTTTTTTCCAGGTATCTCAATATTTTCTCTCAAGTATTTTATAATAAATTATTCATTTTTTTCTCAAGTATTTCGAATTTTTTTTAACAATCGACTAGGAATATGTATACAATTTTGAGAGTTTATTATAAATAATGTTTTTTGTTCAGTTAATGAAAATTTAATGTGTGACAATAGTACTATTAATATGCAAAATGAAATAACTGTTTTTTCATTTGTGAAAGTAACTATTGAAGGATAAATCATTTCTTAATGGAAGTTTTAAGCTTTCACAAATTAAATTACAAGATATTCTTAGATATATTATCACCATCGAATAATTAAATAAATAAATAATAATAAAAAATTATTCGTTTCTTGAATTTGTTCCTAAAGTCCATGAACTTGAATAATAAATAAAATAAATTTTTATTTTATCTTCATATACTTAAAATTCAGTGCATATTTAACATATTAATATAGATATTATATTAATAAATATATTTTCCAGGTGACAAGCACTATGTAAAAACTGGGGAAATAAGGAGATTTTTCACGAAAAAAGAGAAATATATTCTTTTTAGCAAAATTAATGTGGGTACTATATTAAGTTCAATTTTAAAAGCTTTAAATTCCTAGGATTTTAAGTAAAAATATTGCATTTTCAACAATATAGATCAATTTTTAACCATATCTTTGCATTTTAAATAAAAAAGATAGATTATTTACCAAAAAAGACGAATTTAAAAAAAAATACATAAATTTTCAACCAAACATGGAATAGTTACTTTTTCAGTTATAAAAATTACTTTTCCACCAAAAATAAAAACAAATTTTCAACAAGATATATGAATTTTAAACAAAGTGATGAATTTGCAACTGGAATAGTTAAATTTTCAACCAAAAAGATGAATTTTCCACCAAAACAGACGAATTTTTAACAAAATACATAAATTATTAACTAAAGAAGATACATTTTCGACAAAAAATTGAATAGTTAAATTCTCAGTAAAGAAAATTATTTTTCAACAAAAGATATGAATTTTCAACTAAAATGATGGAATATTCAACTGGAACAGTTGAATTTTCAATCAAAAAAAGAATTTTCAACCAAAAAGATGAATTTTCAAATAAAAAGATGAATTTTTAAATAAAAAATATAAATTTTCAACCAAAAATGAAATAGTTATAAAAATTACGTTTCCATCAAAAATAAAAACGAATTTTCAACAAAATAGTTAAATTTTCTCGAAAGTAATAAATTTGCAACTGGAATAGTTTAATTTTCAGCCAAAAAGATGAATTTTCTACCAAAACAGACGAATTTTCTACAAAATATATGCATTATCAACCAAAAAAAAATAAAAATAAATTTTCGAATAAATTTGAATAGTTAAATTCTTAGTGAAGAAAATTAATTTATCAAACAAAGATATAAATTTTTAACTAAAATGATGGAATATTCAACTGGAATAGTTGAATTTTCAACAAAATATATGCATTATCAACTAAAAAAAATAAATTTTCGAACAAAATTGAATAGTTAAAATCTTAGTGAAGAAAACTAATCTTCAACAAAATATATAAATTTTTAACTAAAATGATGGAATGTTCAACTGGAATAGTTGAATTTTCAACCAAGAAGATTAATCTTCTACAAAAAAAAGAATTTTCAACAAAATACATAAATTTTAACTAAAAACCTACATTTCTAACAAAAAATTGATTAGTTAAATTTTTAATTTAAAAATTAATTTTCATTAAAAAACGAATTTTCAACAAAACAGTTCAATTTTCAACCGGAATAGTTCAATTATCAGTTTAAAAAATTAATTTACAAAAACAGAAAAACAAATTTTCAACAAAATGGTTCAATTTTCAAGCAATGGGATGAATTTTCAATGAAAATGATGAATCTTTAACCAAAAAATAAATTTTTAACAAATATAGTGAGAAGTTTTAAGTAATAATTTAGTTTTCAAGTACACGGAAATTTCTAACAAGAGTTGAATTTTCAAACTTAAAAAAGTCGAAATGACACATTGAAAATTACTAATTTAATATTGATACATGATTAAAATTGAACTATTTAATTTTAACTATTTCTAATTAAAAGACTGCACAATTAAAAAATTCCGAAAATGAATTAAAAACTGCATTTTTAAAAAGTAACTTTCCAATTTTCCAAGCCCCTTTTCAAATTCATCTGTGAAAAAATTTAAAAATTTTGCCTTAAAAATAAAAACATGCAAGAAATAGGTATTCAAAATTAAATTAAATTAAAATTAAATTAATTTATTGAAAGTATAATATTGGAAAATAATAATGTTCTGAAAATTTTGTTACCACAATATGATTTATCAACTTATCAAATCAAATTTGTCAAAATTTTGAATGATTTAGGTTTTAATTTAAAAGATTCATTTTCAGTTTTGAAGTTTTAAAAAGATTCGAAAATAATTTTAATCTTGAGAAGAAATCAAAAAAACTTGAAACAAAAGATTTTTCAACATTACGAAAGAAATCCAAATTTTCGAACAAGAATTTTTAATTTAGAATGATTTTTCAAAATTTCAGGAAAAATTTGAGTCAAATTGAAATATATTTTCCTGAAAAATAAAACCATGCAAGAACTAGGCATTCAGAATTGAATTATTTTTAATTTAATAATGTTCTAAATTGAACATTTCAAATTCGATCCCTCTCAAATTATTTCTTTAAGAGATTAAATTGTACAATTTAAAATTGTACCATAAATTTAGTGAATCTAAATTTCCAAATAAGTAATTCTATTTCATGATGAAATTTATTTCTGAACCTATCTAAACATTATTCATAAAAGAGAAATTTTTGTTACCACAATTCAATTTCTTAAAGTTTTCACACTTTCAAAGAGATAAGAAAAATTACCGGTATTGAGAATAAACTTTGAAGATAATTTTTTTTAATGCAGGAATTAAAAAAATATTAGGATAAATTTGAATTATTAAAAAAACTACTTTTAAACAGAATAGTTATAAATATTTACTGTAAAAGGGCAAGCTCAGCTTTTCGGTAGCCAATCGTAGAAATATAAGCGTCCTGGAACCATTTAGGAGCTACAATTCCTAATTTGGTCTCGTTCAATCCAATTGTGTGTTTGCCATCAACAAGAACTCTATATTCACAGGAAATTGCTGTCAAACATCCTCCAGCTGGACTCGCTCCCTAAAATCAATTAAAAAAGTTTCTAGCAATGAGACTGCAAATAAAGAAGTCGATTCTTAATTAAAAAGTGAAATTTCTTTCCCAGGGTGGCGATTCATGGGACAATTTCAAATTCCAGGTCATTTACAGGCTTTTCCAGGTCAAGCTTGTTCGATTTTCCAGGTCAACTTAAATCAACTTATGATTTCAAATAATTTGTTTAAGTAATAAATAAATAACAAACCACTTTAAACATTCCTTTTTTTATATATTCCTTTTTTTAACGATTCGAAATTTTCCTAAAACTTTTAATAAATCTTGCAAAATATAAAAAAATTGCCTTAATATCTTCCAGATTAGTTTTTTTACAATTTCTGAAATCTTTTTAAATATTCTCTTAAAATTAATTTTTCAAAATTATAAAATTATTTTCAATTTCCCTAGGGATGTTAATACAATTTTTCAATGTTTTAAAACCTTTCAAAGTGCTTGAGAAGCTACTAAATTTTTTGTTCGAAATCTTCAAAAATCTACATTCTGTTAAAATTAATTTTTCCAAATATGTAAATCATTTTCGATTTTCCCACGAATCTTCAGACAATTTTTTTAATCTCTTAAAACCTTTTAAGATCCTTAAAAAGATTCAAAATTTTATTTCTAAAGCTTAAAAAATCTATATTTCGTTGAATAATTTTAAAAATATTTTCAAATTGTTCAAGTTTTTTTTGCTCTAATTATGATTTTTTATATAAATGTTGTTTCTAATATGTAAAATCCTACTTTCTACTGATAATTAATTAGATTCGTACATAAATTTTTTAAACAATTTATTTTTGTTTTTAGCAATTTTCCCTTAGAATAGGCATAGAAAGTCGCGGTTTATTCCAAATTTTTCAAATTGTTTTTAACTTTTCAATTAGAACGAGGACATAATCAATTATATTTAATAAAAATTATTATTATGTGAGAAGTTGTAGGCTCCGGAAGCTACGATCATGGTTCTTTAAAAGCAACCAATCCCGACGCAACTGGAACGTGTACGTCATCCGCTTCTGCTCCTTCTGTCCTAGAAGGTAAGCAAGAGCGGGAAATTTACGCGAGAAAACATCGGGCAACACTGTTCCTTGGAGTCAGGTCTCTAGCCGCGGATGATCTTACGCGGCAGACGGGACAGTTGGAGATGAAATTTCACCTCTGGATACTTTTTTAGAGCTACCAATCTTTGTGGAATGTTATGAGGAACAGTGTTGACGGACCAGATGAAGTGATCCCAGAAGAACAGCCTTTTGCATCCGGTTCGCGATGGAATGAGCCTGACGCTGGCAAGCCGGAATCTTGTTGAGTTGGCCAATAAATGAAGCTTTCATACCTCCAAGACAGCCGATTATGAGAACTACAAGATGGACTTTGAAGCCTTGGTAGAGCCTGCTTAGCTCGAAAAGAAGTGCTTGATATTTCGCCCGTTTTTCTTCTTCCTTTGCCGTGATATTACCATCGGCTGGTGCCGAGAATTCAATCACGTAAATGATCTTGTTCTTCAGATCTTGGAGGACAATATCAGGCTTCGTAGCACTGATACGTTGAGTGGTCGAGAATGAGAAATTCCAGTAGATCTTACACTGATCATTCTTCACAACGGACTCGAGTTCCCCCTGGGCGTATGGCAAGACTGGCAATAGATCAACACCATAGAAGTACCTCAGATGGTAATATAACACTTTTAGAGCCGCATTGTGTCTCTCTATGTACCCGTATCGTGCATATTTTGAGCATCCACTGAGAACATGTTCAAGTGTTTCTGGCTCTTGCTTGCACGCTCGGCAGTTGGTATCGCCTACAGGTATATTCATTATGCGCTCGCGGTAAACTAAGGTGTCTATAACGCCATCTTGACAGGCAAAAAGAAATCCCTCAGTCTCCGATTTTAATCCAGCAGACTTGAGAAACATGTTGGACAGACCCACCGAGAGCTCTTCTCTACGTATAATGCCGTAGAATTTACCATGAAGGGGCTTGTCAGCATGTTCTCTTAGTAGAAGCGTATGTTCTGCTTCCTGTACACGACTTTTGAGCACCAAAGGTGTTAGTGATGCTAGGCCATGTGTAGTGTCGCTGGAATCAAATGGGAGGCCAAGCTCCTCTGCGGCCCTATCTGCGGCACGATATAGAAACGCCGCAGCATTGACGACTTCATGTTGATGTACTAGTCGCATAAGAAAATCTGTGCTATTTAGAACTGAGCAGGCTGTAGCCAGAACCATTCTGCGATGAAGACACTCTAAGCTCAGCAAGCCTCTACCCCCTTTATCTCGAGGGAGGTATATTCGAGGTACGGAAGATCTAGGATGATGACTTCGATGGATTGTCATCATCTTGCGTGTGCTTCGGTCAAGTTGCTTCAACTCATCGACGTTCCATTTTACTGCACCAAACGTGTAGAGCAGTATAGGAACGGCCAGCAAATTGGTCGCCTGGATCTTATTCTTTCCAGATAATTCGGAAGCCCAAATTTTTCTGAGAATTTGGCGATACCTTTTCCCAAGGGCCGTTTTTAACGCAAGCACATCATGGGTTTCCGCTTGCGGTATTCCAAGATATGTGTATGTTTCTCCAATACCAAGATGTTGAATAGTATTTCCGCCGATGAGTTGAACATCCTGATCGTGACCCGATGATGTAGTTTCTAGTCGTCCTTGGTGTAGGTGGACGCAGGCACACTTGTCCAGTCCGAAGCTCATGCCAATCGCTTTAGAGTACCTATTTACCGCCTCCACAAGGATGTTAAGGTCCTCTTTCGAGGAAGCAAAGAGTTTAAGGTCGTCCATGTATAAAAGGTGGTTGACCTTATGTTCTCTTTTGTTCGGCGGGCCACATAGGTATCCAGAGCTTTTGCCTCGGAGCACAATAGATAGAGGCAAGAGGGAGATGCAGAAAAGTATCGGACTTAGAGAGTCTCCTTGGAAGACTCCCCTCTTATATGTGATATAGCTTGTAGTCACTTGTCTTTTGTCAGATGTTATGACAAATCTTGTCCGCCACAAGAGCATAAGCTCTTTTATGCATCTCACTATTTTTGGATGCACCTCCATGCATTCAATGAGCTTAATAAGTAGCTCATGGTTCGTGTTATCGAATGCCTTACGGTAGTCAATCCAAGCCATGGACAGATTGCGTCGATACCTGATCGAGTCCTGGGTGATACACCTGTCTATTAACAGGTTCTCCCTGCAACTTGCCAGACCTCTCTTGCATCCACGTTGTTCAACTATTGCACTCCATACCGGCTCGATAGATGTTAATATCCTCTCTTTGAGGATGCCAGTGAATAGCTTGTAGCTGGTGTTTAAACAAGCTATGGGCCTGTAGTTCTTTGGACTTGACAAATCTCCAGTCTTAGGAATCAATACCGTGCGTCCTTCCACTAGCCACTGCGGGACTGGTTGTTCTCCGTTTAAGAAAGTAGTAAATATACGAGCTAGATGTTGGTGCGTAGAAGTAAACTTCTTCCACCAAAAGTTGTTGATTTTATCTGGCCCGGGCGCTGAAAAGTTCTTAGTTCTAGCGATAACTTTCTTCACCTCTTCAGCAGTAATTAGTGGACACTCTTCCTCTGGACCTTGTAACCTTTGCCTTTGGCAAAAGTTACGAAAGAGTGATATATCTGAAGCGTCTTCATTTAGCTGATAAGTATCTCCATATACTTGTTCCCAGAAGACTTGAATCTCTTCTCGACTAGGCGGATTTTTAACGGCACGTGACGTTTTATTGAACAGACGGGAAGGATGAGTAAAAAAGGTGGAATTTTCCTGAATCCACTTTACTCGCCGTTCAAGGCGCTGTTTCGCTGTTGAAAGAGATCTTATTTTTTGCGTCCAGTGCTGCTTGATGGTCAACAGTTTACACTTGTTCAGCGTGTGATTTGCTTTCCTCAAGTTTCGAGCAAGTGCCCTAACTTTTGGAGTGAATTTTTTATTTAATGTTATGTAGCTAATCACGCACTGAATATTTGATGCATGCCGTCTCGCCGTTTCAATTTTGAATTGAAGCTGTGCAATACGCTCGCGAGTCTTACTCAGACGTACTGAAGTTTCGTTACTTCTACTGTCGCTAAGCAAGGACACCGCCTTCTCGTAAACAACGCAGTTCAGATTCCAGAGATTAACATCTTCGGGGAGCAAATCGGGGAGAGCAGTATTAGCTTCAGCTAATTTGTCCATCCTGAGAAAGACTTTTTGGTGGATAGATCTCCTATTTCCCATGTTAGCATTATCGGCTATCTGCAAAGGTGGTCTTGCTGGAACGGGTGGAATGTTCGATGGAGGATGTTGCTCTTCTTCTTGTTGATAAAGAGCTTCATATCCGTTTTTTCGCAAAAAGGATACCTGATCTCTTAAATACTGAGGCGTTTGATGAGCATATTCCGGGTGCATATTGACCCAACGGTCATGTAACCTCTTCATGAATCCTCTTCGCGCCGGTGAGCTTCTTTGCCAACAGGTAAGGATGTCTCTCCTGAGTTGGTCCGACCATTTAAATCGATGTTCTCGCGTTTGTCCGGGGCCATTGCCTGGTCGTCGCCTCGGTTCGGTCCTATTGCCACTCCCAACTGAACCATGGCCTCCATCCGAGAGAGGCCTATTGTGGGTGGCACTGCGCGATACTGGTGTCGTAACCGCATAATTTTTTCTAAAATTTTGCACTATTTGTTCACTTTTCAATTAAAATGAGGTAATAATTACTAAAAATAAACAAAAAAAATTGTTTGAAAAAATTATTATTTTTTAAAATAATATTCTCTTTGAATAATGCTAGAAAGTTGCGGTTTGTTCCAAAATTTGTAACTTTTTGTCCACTTTTCACTTAAAATGAGGTATTAATTAATGAAATGTAACAAACATAATTGTTTAAACAAATGATTATTGTTTATAACTATCTTCTTCACTTTTTACTTAGGGAGATAATAATTAATTCAAGTTAGGAACAAGTAATAAATATTTAGGAACAAATAATAAATATTAATATTAATATAAACAAAAAGGCTCTAAGTAACTACTTCAAGACAAACTTACATTTAATATGTTCCACGTAAAAAATTTGAAGAATATTTGAAATATCTGTTTTATTTCAGAAAAATATACATATTCACAAAAAAGAAAGAGACTGTTCGAAAAATAATTCTCTCTAATGTTTATATATTATTTATTCATTACTAAAAAGCCAAAGCAAAGTAAAAAATTTCAGAAAATAGCGCAATTTTCTAGAAATTATCTAAGAGAAGATACATTATAAACAATAATAAATTGTTTAGACAATTATGTGTGTTAACTTGAATTAATTATTACCTCACTAAGTGAAAAGTGGACAAGTGAAAATTTTTAGAAAAAACTGCAACTTTCTAGCATTATTCTGAGATAATATTATAAATAATGATAATTTGTTTAAACAATTATTTCTGTTAAATTTAATTGATTATTGCCTCACTCAAACTTTTTAATTCTATTCCAAGAGCAAATTGCTAAAAACAATAATCAATTGTTTAAAAAATGTATGTAAACATCTAGCGATCAGCAGAAAGAAGTATTTTATATAATAGAAACAATTCTTATTTAAAAATCGCAAAAAAAATCATAATTAGGGCCAAAAACCTGCAAAACCGAATAATTGAAAAAAAAATGAATCCAGAAATATATTTTTTCCAATTATTCTTATTTTATATTCAAACAATTTTAGAAACTTTAAACATTAAGAACAATTTTTTAATAGAAATGTTTGATTATTGTATTTTTAATACATAAAAAATAGTTATTACAACAAATTTTCATTGTTTAAATTCCGGAATTTTCTAGTTCAAATATTTTATGATTCGGTGATTTGTTATCTGGAATTTTATTATTCAGGAATTTTAAAATTCGGTAATATTATACACTTTCGGAAATTTTATCACTCGGGAATTTTCCAATTTGGGAATTTTATTATTCAGGAATTTTCAAATTCGGTAATATTATAAACTGTAGAGAATTTTATTATTCGGGAATTTTCCAATTTGGAAATTTTATTATTCGGGAAATTTATAATTCTGGAATTTTCTAGTTCGGATATTTTATAATTCGGCAATTTTCTGTCTGGAATTTTCCAATTCGGTAATATTATAAACTGTTCGGAAATTTTCCAATTTGGGAATTTTATTATTCGGGACCTTTATAATTGAATTTTATTATTCGGGAATTTTCTAGTTCGGATTATTTATAATTCGGGAAGTTTCTATCTAGAATTTTATTATTAGGGAATTTTCAAATTCGGTAATATTATAAACTGTAGGGAATTTTATTATTTGGGAATTTTTCAAATTGGAAATTTTATAATTCTGGAATTTTCTAGTTCGGATATTTTATAATTCGTCAATATTCTGTCACGAATTTTATAATTCGGTAATATTATAAACTGTTCGAAAAATTGTATTGTTCGGAAAGTTTCCAATTTGGGAATTTTATTATTCGGGAATTTTCTAGTTCGGATATTTTATATTTCGGCAATTTTCTATCTGGAATTTTATTATTCGGGAATTTTCCAATTCGGTGATATTATAAACTGTTCAGGAATTTTATTTTTCAGAACTTTTATTATTCGCGAATCTAATTATTCGGGAATTTTCAAATTCGGTAACATTATAAACTGTTCGGGAATTTTCAAATTCGGTAATATTATAAACTGTCGGGAATTTTCCAATTCGGTAATATTATCAACTGTTCAGGAATTTTATTTTTCAGAAATTTTATTATTCGGGAATTTTCAAATTCGGTAATATTATAAACTTTTCGAGAATTTTATTATTCGCGAATTTGATTATTCGAGAGTTTTATTATTCAGAAATTTTATTGTTCGGAAATTTTCCAATTTGGGAATTTTCTAGTTCGGATATTTTATAATTCGATAATTTTCTGTCTGTAATTTTATTATTCGGGAATTTTCCAATTCGGTAATATCATAAACTGTTCGGGAATTTTATTTTTCAGAAATTATATTATTTGCGAATTTAATTATTCGGGAATTTTCAAATTCGGTAATATTATAAACTGTTCGGGAATTTTATTATTCGCGAATTTTATTATTCGGTAATTTTCAAATTCGGTAATATTATAAACTGTCGGGAATTTTATTTTTCAGAAATTTTATTATTCGGGAATTTCAAAATTCGGTAATATTATAAACTGCTCGGGAATTTTATAATTCGGGAATTTTATTATTCGCGAATTCTATTATTCGGGTATTTTCCAATTCGGGAATTTTATAATTAGGCAATTTTCTGTCTGGAATTTTATTATTCGGGAATTTTTCAATTAGGTAATATTATAAACTGTTCCGAAATTTTATTGTTCGGCAATTTTCCAATTTGTTTTGAATTGGAATTTTATTTTTCGTAAATTTGATTATTCCCGAATTTTATTATTCGGAAATATTATAAACTGTAGGGAATTTTATTATTCGGAAATTTTATTATTCGGAAATAATTCGGGAATTTTCTAGTTTGAATATTTTATAATTCGGCAATTTTCTGTCTAGAATGTTATTATTCGGGAATTTGCAAATTCGGTAATATTATAAACTGTTCGGGAATTTTATTTTTCGGAAATTTTATTATACGCTAATTTTATTATTCGGGAATATTATAAACTGTAGGGAATTTTATTATTCGGGAATTTTTCAATTCGGTAATATTATAAATTTTTCGGGAATTTTATTATTCGGGAATTTTACAGTGATTACAGTTTCAGGGTGCTTGCGGAAACTCTAAATATATATTATTTCTTAAAAAAAACGCATTTCTTTTTTTGTAGATTCGAACAAATTGGTGGGCGATATGCATGAAAATTTAAAAAAAAATTTTGGACTGTAAGTAAGAGGAAGAAATCACTTTCCTCATTTTTTCAAAGTTGACAAAATTCAAGATGAATTTCTTTTAAAAAGTGGATACTAATAAAATCAAGATCTTGAAATTAATGTCCAGGTCATCTGCAGGTTTTTTAAGGTTTCCAGGTCAAATTGCCACCCTGTTTCCGTGAGTGAAAAAAGGAAATCTTACATTGATAGCGGCAGCGATTGGTAACTCGAGTCCATAAAGAGTTAGCCAGAAATCTTGTAGTGCAGTCCAAAATTGAGTACAACGAGAAATGTCCGGTTTGTACATTTCCATGATATCTAATCCTGCTGAGAAGATTGTTGGCAACGAGGATGTCAAGACAATTCCTTTGGTTTTCTGTTTTTTCACCTCATTGAGAGTAGTTGTTAATTCGGTTAAAAATTCTAGATTAAGACTATTTACAGGCGTTCTCGCCATGGAAACTACTGTCACACCTAAATTAAAAAAGTTCACAAAAATCAATCATGAGTTAATCTTCATTATAGAAAAGTAACATGTAACCAGGGTGGCAATTCAGCGGAAGATTTCAAATTCCCGGTCATTTCCCGGTTTTTCCCGGTCAAGTTTTTCAATTTTCCCGGTCAACTAAAAGTAACATATACATATTTTCCGCAAAACGCATACATTTATTTCAATTCATGACGTTCATTCTAATCTAATCATCATAGGCGAAAAGTGTATGATACAAAAAAGATGTACTTTTATTATTTTCACTATGATTTTAGTAATCAGTGCATCAAAATACGTAAGTATACGTGGTTTCCACAAAATCGAAGGGTTCACCTATTCGGACTGCACCAAAAATTTCAATTTTTTAACAAAAATGGAATAGTTAAATTTTCACTTAGAAAAATTAATTTTCATTTTAAAAAACGGATTTTCAACAAAATAGTTTAACTTTCAACCAAAGTGATGAATTTTCAAATCAAATTATGAATTTTCAACTGGAATAGTTGAATTTTAAACCAAAAAGATGAATTTTGAACTAAAATGACACTTGAATTTTTCAACCAAAAAGATAAATTTTTAAACAAGAAGATTAATTTTTAAATAAAAAGATCAATTTTCTACCAAAAAATACAATTTTTCAACAATATACATGCATTTTTAACGAAATGATTGAATTTTTAATTAAAGAAGACAAATTTTAAAACAAAATAGTTGAATTTTGAACTAAAAAAATAATCATTTTCAACCGAAATTGGAATAGTAACAATTTTAGTTAAAAAATTAATTTTAAACCAAACATAAGAGTCTTCAACTAAAACAATGAATCTTCAACTGAAATAGTTGAATTTTCAAACAAAAAAATTAATTTTTACTAAAAAGGATAAATTGTCAACCAAAACTTAGAAAAAATTACTTTCAACAAAAAAAACTAACTTTCAAAAAAATAGTTGTAAATCTTTAATTGGAATAATTGAATTTCTGACCAAAAAGATTAATTTTCAATCAAGAAGATTAATTTCTACCAACAAAGACGAATTTTTAACTAAAAAATATAATTTTTCAACCAAAAATTAAATAATTAAATTTCTAGTCAAAAAATGAATGTTCAACCAAAGAAATGAATTTTTAACTAAAATTATGGAATATTCAACTGGATTAATAGTTAAATTTTCAGAATAAAAAAATAATTTTGAACCAACAAAAATCTAAAGGAAAAACAAGTTTTCAATGAAAGAGCTCATTTTTCAAACCAAAAAAATGCATTTTTAATTAAAACGATGAACCTTCAAGCAAAAAAAACAATTTAACAAAATAGTTTAACTTTCAACCAAATAATTTCATTTCCAACCTAAAAGATGAATTTTCAACTAAAATGATAAATATTTAACTGAGTTTTCAAACAAATAGATTAACTTTCAAAGAAAAAGATAATTTTCTACCAAAAAAAAGAATCGATTTTTTAAGAAAATACGTGAATTTTCAGAGAAATAGTTGAATTTTCAATTAAAAACGAAATTGAAAGGATCAATTTTCAATAAGAAATGAAATAGTTAAATTTTCAGTTAAAGAAATTAATTCTCAACCATAATGATTAATTTTCTACAAAAAAAAAGATGAATTATCCACAAAGTACATCGATTTTTAAACAAATAGTTTAATTTTTAAATGCAAAATATCAATTTTCAACCAATATTTGATTTTTTTACCAAAAAAAAGATAAAATGATTTTCAAAAAAGTAGGTACATTCACAACCAGAGATGAATTTCAAATTAAAATGATGAATCTGCAACCAACAAAATTAATTTTTAATAAAAGAGTTTAACTTTTAACCTAGTAGTTGAATTTTTAACTAATAAAAGACGAATTTGCAACGAACAATGTAACAAAATATTCTATTATAATTCAGCAATATTTTTTCTTTGAACTACTACTTCTACTCTAAAAACGGCTTGAAGTACTTTCTTCATATAAAATTTAAAAGAGGGAACTTTGAAATCGTTACGAATTCTGACTTGGAAGAGGGATTTAAAAAAAAATTTCTTTCTTCTAAATCCGAATAATTCTTTAAAAAAATTCCCGTTCCATGTAAAAAATTCCCTATTCCAAGTGAAATTATATCTCTTTACGGAAAGTCCCTGTCCTAAAATAAAAAAGATAATTATTTTCTAAAATTCCCTGTTCCAAGTCAGGTAAAGGAGTATGCGAATAAAACGTGATAATATCAATTCGATTATCAAACTCAAGTCAACGAAAAAAAAATCTCACAAATCAACAAATTTGCAAAAGAATTTGCTGAATAATTGTTACATTCTTTAAATCGTACGATAAGCTCTCTTTTTAATTAATAAAAAGCAAGCGGTCATTTCTCGGGTTTTCACGATAAAATTGTTTAATTTTCTATGTTAAGGCAAGTGCATTAAATAATAAATAATAAGTTCTCTTGAACAATAATAAATTATAATTCAATTAGAGTAAACTGAGATAATCCGAAAATCTAAGATCAAGGAACTGTGATATAGTAAATAAATCCGTAACCTAACAAACACACTTATATGTCCTGCAACTGTAGATAAATTAGAAATCACTTTTAATTGATCAAAATTATTAAAATTATGAAAACTTGAATTTTGCTATGATCAGAAGTAAATTCCCGGTTTTTAAATTAAATTCCCGGTCATTTCCCGGTTTTTACCGGTCAGTAAAATTCCTGGTCATTTCCCGGTTTCCCGGTCAAGTCGCCACCCTGGTAACATTTGAAACCTGAAACATACCAGTATCATTTTGTTGAACTTCAACTAGTTTCGCTTGAGAGGAAAAACTTTTCAAGATTAGATTTCCTTGAGGTCTCAATAATTTCCTCATTAACATCGACATCTTGAGATATGAGGAAAGCTTCTTGCTGTATCGAAAATGCCTAAAAGCAGAGAAATAAAATTATTAATCGCATATGAGTAGAAATTTCCTAAGTGAGTCTACGATTTTTGACGTTGAAGGGAAAATTAAAACTGAGTGGTGGAAAATAATATACTCATTAGTATTAAGTCACGTTATAAAAATTTTTGAGAAAAACGCATTTGCTTATTTACAATGTGCGATTGAACTTTTCTGTATCGTTTGATTAACAAATTATTCTTTCGTAAACTATTGAAGAAAAATTGATTAAAATGTTAGGCGATGGTGAAAATTGAATGCAATTAACAATAACATTCTCAACATCGTCCTATTTTCATTTTTAATAAAAAAAAGGTTTTTTCAGATGAAGCGCTGTATAGAAATAAATAAAACAATATTTTGATGCAACACTGAATGCTTTTTAAATATTTGTTTAGTCACAGAAATATTGAAATTACAAGAAAAGAAGTATTATCAGTTTGCTTTTAACTTATATAAATATAAATTCTATAATATCCTTGAGAAAATTAGAAAAGATTTTCGAATATTTAAGATGTGTCAAAAAAGAATCCAGAAGATTAAAAAAAATAATTTTATTTTACAGGATTTTACAAAATATTAGGAAAAATTCGAGCTTTTTTAAAAGATATTAAGGACTTTTAGAAGTTTGGAAAAAATTAAACATATTTGATAAATTTCCGGAAATGCTTCCAAGTTTTAAGATATTTTAAATATATTCAAAACCTCTTAGATTCCTAAGAATATTTTTAGCTGGCTCGAATTTTTCTTGAAATTTTGAAAAATCATTCAAAATGTAAAATAAATTGCCTTAAAATCATCAAAATTTTCCTAGGAATTTTACGAGAATTAGAAAAGAGTTTTGAATATTTCAGATGTGTCAAAAAAGAATCTAGAATATTAATAAAAAATTATTTTATTTTATAGGATTTTACAAAATATTAGGAAAAATTCTAGTATTTTTAAAAGATATTTAGGACTTTTAGAAG
>CAKNYM010050609.1:172393-190473 GCA_932195095.1 Andricus curvator | reverse complement strand
GAAATCTGGTGTACACGCCTTTTTCTAATCCTTGAAATTCTTGCAATCTTTATGAAATGTTCGAAACCTTTGGGAAATTTTTGTGAAATTTAAAAAATTTTTGTCAAATCTTTTAAAATATTTGTGAAATTTTGCTTAAATCTTTGTTTGTGAAATCTGTTTTATTCGTTGAAATCATTTTAAATCTTCTAAAATGTTTTGGAACCTTTTGAAATCGTTTCAAATTAAAATTTTTTTTTTAATCTTTGAAATCTGGTGTACTGTACCCATTTCCAAATCTTTGAAATCCTTTAAATCTTTTGAAAGTTTTTAAAGCTTTATGAAATTGTTGTGAAATATTTTTAATCTGGTGTACACGCCTTTTTTAAATATTTAAAATCCGTGAAATCTTTGTCAAATGTTCAAAATCCTTTTAAATATTTTAAAATCTTTGAAATATTTTGAAACCTTTTAAAATCTTTGTGAATTTGTTGAAGTCTCTTAAAGAACTTAACATCTTTGTGAAATCTTGAACTTTCTGTGAAATCTTTTAGAATATTTTTAAATTTTTATAAAATATTTGTAATCTTTAAAATCCTTGAAATCTTTGTGAAATCTTTCGTACTCGTTTGAAATATTTTTAATCTGTGTAAAATATTTTGAAATCTTTGTGAAATCTTTGAAATCTGGTGTACACGCCTTTTTCTACTCCTTGAAATTCTTGCAATCTTTATGAAATGTTCAAAACCTTTGGGAAATTTTTGTGAAATCTTAAAAATTTTTGTGAAACCTTTTGAAATATTTGTGAAATTTTTCTCAAATCTTTGTTTGTGAAATCTGATTAATTTGTTGAAATCATTTCAAATCTTCTAAAATGTTTTGGAACCTTTTGAAATCGTTTCAAAATAAAATTTTTTTTTTTAATCTTTGAAATCTGGTGTACTGTACCCATTTTCAAATCTTTGAAATCCTTTAAATCTTTTAAAACTTTTAAATGCTTTATGAAATGGTTGTGAAATATTTGAAAACTGGTGCACACGCCTTTTTTAAATATTTGAAATCCGTGAAATCTTTGTAAAATGTTCAAAATCCTTTTAAATATTTCAAAATCTTTGAAATATTTTGAAACCTTTTAAAATTTTTGTGAATTAGTTGAAATCTCTTAAAGAACTTAACATCTTTGTAAAATCTTGAAATTTCTGTGAAATCTTTTAGAATCTTTTTAAATTTTTGTAAAATATTTGAAATCTTTAAAATCCTTGAAATCTTTGTGAAATCTTTCGTACTCGTTTGAAATCATTTAAATATTTAAAATCTTTGAAATGTTAAAAAAATTTGGAATTCTTGTATTCTTTTGAAATCTTTATGAAATTTTTATGAAATCTTTGTGAAATCTTTTGTATTCATTTGAAAGCTTTGAAATATTTTTAATCTGTGTAAAATATTGTGAAATCTTAGAAATCTGGTTTACTATAACCTTTTTAAAATCTTTGGAAAGTTTTTAAATCTTTTGGAAATGTTCGAAATCTTTGAAATCTGGTGTGTACGCCTTTTTTAAATATTTGAAATCTTTGTAAAATGTTCAAAATCCTTTTAAACATTTTGAAAATCTTTTAAATATTTTGAAACCTTTTAAAATCTTTGTGAATTCGTTGAAATCTCTTAAAGAACTTAACACCTTTTTGAAATCTTGAAATTTCTGTGAAATCTTTTAGAATATTTTTAAATTTTTGTAAAATATTTGAAATCTTTAAAATCCTTAAAATCCTTGAAATCCTTGACATCTTTGTGAAATCTTTCGTACTCGTTTGAAATCATTTAAATATTTAAAATCGTTTAAAATCTCTGCAATATTTAAAAAATTTTGGAATTCTTGTATTCTTTTGAAATATTTATGAAATTTGTATGAAATCTTTGAAATATTTGTGAAATCTTTTGTATTCATTTTGTATTCATTTGAGAGCTATTTGGTCGTAAATACAAATGTTTGGTCTAAAATCATTATTCTTTGTTTCTATCTGTAGAAATACTTTAAAAAATAATAATTTTCAGCTTTGAATATACGTTATTTTTTTAATTCATTTTTTAACTGAAAATTTAAGTATTCCAGTTAAAAATTCATCATATTAGTTGAAAATTCATATCTTCAGATGAGAACTCATCTTTTTTGTTTAAAAATTGCATTAAAGAGTAACTTTTCTTGTTTGAAAATTCAACTGTTTTGTTGAAAATTCGTCTTTTAATTTTCCACCACGAGATTTTCACCTTTTTGATTATAAAATAGAGGTTATGTATACTATTTTTATTATGATTTTTGAAACAAAAGAGTAGCATTTCATCCATTTTATTATTACATAATTATCTAACAATTCAAGAGATAAAAAAGCATACTTACAAAATAATTTAGGATTTAAAGATCCTAAAAGTAACACCTGTTTATGTAAATATTCCACTTGCCGGTTTCCTTTTGTACACGTAGAATTTAATTTCCCGAATTTTATTATGCTCTTTTCGGAAATATTTCAACTTAAAAAGTTGACTGCTTAAGTTTAATAAAAAGAAGAGTTAAAAAAATGTATAGCATTTCGTGAGATTTGCTCTGACTCGGTCCAGGAAGTGGTCAAAGTTCAAAATAAGAAAAAATATATAAATAATCTCTCCCTTATCGACAGAGATATCATTCGATCGGTAAAACAGTTGCAGTTTAACCCACTGCAGCATTAGTCATTCGAAAAGAGTGTAAAGATTAAATTTAGTTTAAAAAATGGCACTAACTTTCGGCCAGTGTAATTCTATGAATTGTAGTCAAATTGGAACTTTGCAATGTCCAACTTGCCTGAAAATCGGGATTAAAGATTCATATTTTTGCAGTCAGGTGAGACAAATTTAGAATTTTTTAGGTTAGGTTGCACCCATACAATTTTTTTTCTTTAAGGAAAAGTCCATAAAAATAAGATTCATTCATTCTCGTCTCTAGAATTCAATATTTCTGTTTTAATTAATAATCTAGTCCTTTTTTCACCTTTGTTTTAATATTGTTCTGCATCCGTTAATTATCCGGTGTGTTGCCAAAATACATAATATAAAAATGGTTTTTAGATAAGTTTCTATTTTTCTTTTATATGTTTATTAATATTTATAATAGTTTTATATTTTTTGTTAAAAAAATATTTTTCTCTGGGCAAAAAATGTTTGCGATCATTCGAGAAGCACTTGTTCTAGGTTAAGTAAAGAAGGAATTTATAAATAGAACACGGAAGTTTATGAGAAATGCACTTTCCAATGCATTTCTGAAGTTTATTTTATTTTAAATATTATAAATTGAACGCATTAGGGTCGTTAAAAAAAGGCTTTATATTTTTTTCTAAAATGACTCTCTTGCAAATTTATCCTTTTGGTGCAAAAATGTACCCTGCATTTTTGCATAATTAAAAACAGGGTGTCCAGCGACCTTGAAAACTTTGAAAACCTGAAAATCTCCTTGATTTTTTCACGAGAACCTTAAATTAATTTTTTTCTCTTTTGAAACAGTTATTTTATTGAAATGTGAAAAGGAATTTAAATCTTTTAGTGTATTATCAACGAAAACATTTCGTTTAGAAGAAATCTTGAAACTGACAATTTTTTTATTTAACAAGATATAATTTATCTTTTACTCGTTACAGAATAAATAAAGAGGTTTCTAGGCATTTTTTGTAGATTTTACCAATTATTTTATAGATTGCAATGAACAGACTTTAATATTTTGAATAATTCTATAAGTTTTTTATTTCGTCGCAGCTAATATTGAATGTTAAAGTATACACTTTTTTGTGATATTCAACTTACAAATTATAAAAATTATTAGTTGAAAATTTCGATGTTAATTCAGTTTCAGAATTAGAATGAGCCATGGCCATATAACAGATTTTTCAAGGGTTTCACCACTCGGTTTTTGATTGTACACCAGATTACAAAATATTACTAACGATTTCAAACGGTTTCAAAATATTTCAAAGATTTAAATATATTTAAAAGGATTTTCAACATTTTATAACGATTTCACGGATTTCAAAGATTTAAAAAAGTACACCAGATTTCGAATATTTCACAACAATTTCACAAAGCTTTTAAAACTTTCAAAACAGTTAAAGGATTTCAAAGATTTGAAAAAGGGTACATTACACCGGATTTGAAAGATTTAAAAAAAATTCGAAGATTTGAAACGATTTCAAAATGTTTAAAAACATTTTAGAAGATTGGAAAATATTTCACAAGCATTTAAGAAAGACTTCACAGATATTTCAAAAGATTTCGAACATTGCATACAAATTTCAAGGATTTAAAAAAAATTGAAAAAGACATGTACACCAGATTTCAAAGAATATACTAACATTTCGAAGATTTCACAAAGATTGTAAATATTTTAATGATTTCAAATTAATGCAAACGATTTCAGAAAGATTTCATAAAGATCCCAAATATTGCATACAAAAAATAAAGATTAAAATATAAAGATAAAGACATAAAGTTTTCAAAAAAATGCAAGAAATTTAAAGATTTTAAACAATTTCAAAATTTGTTAAAAGATTTCACAAAGATTTTAAACGTTTCAATTACTTCAAACGAATACAAAAGATTTCAGAAAGATTTCACAAATAATCAAAAGTTTTTAAAAAAATTTCATGAAAATTTCAAAAGAATACAAGAATTTCAAAGATTTTAAATGATTTCCAAAGTTTTTAGAAGATTTCAAATGTTTCAATGATTTCAGAAAAATACTAAAGTTTTCCAAAAGATTTAACCAATATTTCAAAGAATTAATAAGGATTTCAACAGATTTCGAGTATTTCAAAAACTGTAGAGTACACCAGATTTTAAACGATTTCAACATTTTTTAGAAAATTTTAAAAGATTTTAATGAATTCAAAAGGATTTCAAAAGATTTCAAAAGAATTTTAAAGATTTCAAAAAGGGTAGAGTACACCAGATTTCAAAGATTTAAAAACATTTCGAAGATTTTTAACGATTTCAAAAATTTCACAAAGATTTTAAATATTTCCATGATTCCAAACAAATACAAAAGATTTCAGAAATATTTAGAAGATTTCAAAAAAGGGTACTGTACACCAGATTTCAAAGATTTAAAAACATTTCGAAGATTTGAAACGATTTCAAAAGGTTTAAAAACACTGTAGAAGATAGGAAAATATTTCACAAGCATTTAAGAAAGATTTCACAAATATTTCGAAAGATTCCGAACATTTCATAAAAATTTCAAGGATTTAAAAAAAAAATTGAAAAAGACATGTACACCAGATTTCAAAGAATTCACTAACATTTCGAAGATTGCACAAAGTTGCAAATATTTTAATGATTTCAAATTAATACAAAAGATTTCCGATAGATTTCATAAAGATCCCAAATATTTCATACAAAAAATAAAGATTAAAAGATAAAGATATAAAGATTTCAAAAGAATACAAGAAATTTAAAGATTTAAAACAATTTGAAATTTTTTTAGATTTCAAAAGATTTCACAAAGATTTTAAACATTTCAATTACTTCAAACGAATACAAAAGATTTCAGAAAGATTTCACAAATAATTAAAAGTTTTTACAAACATTTTATGAAAATTTCAACAGAATGCAAGAATTTCAAAGATTTCAAAACGATTCAAAACTTGATGACAGTACACCAGATTTCAAAACATTTCAAAGATTTTAAACGATTTTAAATTTGTTTAGGAGATTTCAAAAGATTTCAAAGATTTTAAATATTTCCATGATTCCAAACAAATACAAAAGATTTCACAAATATTTAGAAGATTTCAAAAAAGGGTACAGTACACCAGATTTCAAAAATTTAAAAACATTTCGAAGATTTGAAACGATTTCAAAAGGTTTAAAAACATTTTAGAAGATTGGAAAATATTTCACAAGCATTTAGGAAAGATTTTACAAATATTTCAAAATATTTCGAACATTTCATAAAAATTTCAAGGATTTAAAAAATTTGAAAAATACCTGTACACCAGATTTCAAACAATTTACGAACATTTCGAAGATTTCAAAAGAATACAAGAAATTTAAAGATTTTAAATAATTTCACATTTTTTAAGGGGATTTCAAAAGATTTCACAAAGATTTTAAAAATGTAAATTACTTCAAACGAATACAAAAGGTTTCAGAAATATTTCACAAAGATCTCAAATATTTCATATAAAAAATAAAGATCAGAAGATAAAGACATAAATATTTCAAAATAATACAAGAAATTTAAAGATTTTAAACAATTTCAAAATTTTTAAGAACATTTCAAAAGATTTCACAAATATTTTAAACATTTCAATTACTTCAAACGAATACAAAAGATTTCAGAAAGATTTCACAAATATTTAAAAGTTTGTATACAAATTTCATGAAGACTTCAACAGAGTAAAAGAATTTCAAAGATTTCAAAAAGGGTACAGTACACATGATTTCAATTTTTAAAGAAGATTTCACAAATATTTCTAAAATTTCAATTACTTCAAATTAATAAAAAAGATTTCACAAATACTTACAAGATTTCATAAAATTTTTATTAAGATTTCAAAAGAATTTTTAAGATTTCCAAAAGGTACAGTACGCCAGATTTCAAAGATTTCAAAACATTTAAAAAAGATTTTTAATATTTCAATGATTTCAAACGAATACAAAAGATTTCACAAACATAGATTAAGGAAAATTTTCACAAATATTTTAAAGATTTCATAAAGATTTAAAGGACTTTAAAGACTTCCAACATTTTACAAAAATTTAAAAAAATTCCAAAAGATTTCACAGAAATTTCAAGATTTTAAATACTTCACAAGATTTCAACGAATTCACAAAGATTTCAAAAGATTTTTTTTTAACCTTGAAAACCTGAAAATCTCCTTGAATTTTTCACGAGAGACTTAAATTAAATTTTTTCTCTTTTGAAACATTTTGAAATATTTTAAAATATTTAGAAGGATTTTGAACATTTTACAAAGATTTCTCGGATTTCAAAGATTTAAAAAAGGCGTGTACACCAAATTTCAAATGTTTCACAACAATTTCACAAAGCCTTTAAAACTTTCAAGAGATTTAAATGATTTCAAAGATTTGGAGAAGGGTACAGTACACCAGATTTAAAAGATTTTAAAACATTTTGAAGATTTGAAACGATTTCAAGAGGTTTCAAAATATTTGAGAAGATTTGAAAAGATTTCAAGTAATTCAATGATTTCCACGAATAAAAAAGATTTCACAAACAAAGATTTAAGAAAAATTTCACAAATATTTCAAAAGATTTTACAGAGATTAAAAATATTTTAATGATTTCAAATGAATACAAAAAAAAAAATCACAAAGATTTCAAAGATTTCATACAAATTTCATGAAGATTTCAAAAGTATGCAAGACTTCCAAAGATTTCAAAAAGGGTTCAGTACACCAGACTTCAAAGATTTCAAATCATTTAAAAAATGTAAACGATTTTAAATATTTCTATGATTTCAACCGAATAGAAAGATTTCTCAAATATTTCAAAGATTTCATAAAAATTTTCACAAAGATTAAAAAAATTTTAAGGATTTCAAATATTTTACAAAAATGTAAAAACATTCTAAAAGATTTCACAAAGATTTTAAGTACTTCAAGAGAGTTCAACGAATTCACAAAGACTTCAAATGTTTTCGCAAAGATTTCAAGGATTTCAAAGACAACTTATGTTCACAAAAAATTAAGAATGTGCTTATTTATGGTTCTGCTTTCTTTAAAAATTGTTGGCCAATTAAATATGAAATGGCTAATTTTTTACATATATAACAAACGGTTATTTCATCACTTGATGTAAAAAAAGGAGAACTGAAAAAACTTGACTTCTTGACCTGGAAAACCTGGAAAAGACCTTGAATTTCGTTTCTAAGAATAATTTAAAAAGTATAATTATTTTAATAATTAACCCTGTATATCAACCAAACAATACGAATTTTCCACAAGAAAGTTGAATTTTCAACCCGAGAATATGAATTTTCAAGAAAAAATTTAATTTTTAACCAAAAAAGTTGTATTTTCAAAAAAAATAGTTCAATTTTCAGTTTAAAGATTTAATTTTCAAGAAAAAAAAACTATTTTTCCACTTAAATTATGAAGCTTCACCAAAAAATTAAAATTTAAGAAATTAGTTCAACTTTCAACCAACGAGTTGAATTTTTAACATGAAAAGATGAATATTCAACAACAAATTTGAAAAAGGGTACAGTACACCAGATTTCAAAGATTGAAAAACATTTCGAAGATTTCACAAAGATTTCAAATATTTTAATGATTTCAAATTAGTACAAAAGATTTCACAAAGATCTCAAATATTTCATACAAATTTCATAAAGATTTCACAAAGATTTTAAAAATTTCAATTACTTTAAACGAATACAAAAGATTTCAGAAAGAATTCACAAATATTTAAAAGTTTTTATAAAAATTTCATGAAGATTTCAGCAGAATACAAGAATTTCAAAGATTTAAAAAAGGGTACAGTACACCAGATTTCAAAACATTTCAAAGATTATAAACGATTTCAAATTGTTTTAGAGGATTTCAAAAGATTTCACAAAGATTTTAAATATTTCAATGATTGCAAACAAATACAAAAGATTTCACAAATATTTAGAAGATTTCAAAAAAAGATTTCAACTTTTTTATAAGATTTCACAAACATTAAAAAAATGTCAGTTACTTCAAACGAATACAAAAGATTTCATAAAATCTTTGTAAAGATTTCAACTGAATAAAAGAATGTCAAAGATTTCAAAAAGGGTACAGTACACATGATTTCAATTTTTTAAAGAAGATTTTACAAAGATTTCTTAAATTTTAATTACTTCAAATGAATACAAAAGATTTCACAAATATTTAAAAGATTTCATAAAATTTGTATTAAGATTTCCAAAGAATACGAGAATTTTAAAGATTTCAAAAAGGATACAGTACGTCAGATTTCAAAACATTTCAAAGATTTTTAACGATTTAGAAATCTTTTAGAAGATTTCAAAAGATTTCATAAAGATTTGTAATATTTCAATGATTTCAAATGAATACAAAAGATTTCAGAAAGATTTCATAAATATTTGAACGATTTCATAAGGATTTCAACAGATTTAAAGAATTTAGTACAGTACACCAGATTTCAAAGATTTCAAAAAATTTCAAAGTATTCAAACGATTTCAAAAGGTTTAACAAATTTGAGAAGATTTCAAAAGATTTCAAACGAACACAAAAGTTTTCAGAAACAAAGATTAAGGAAAAATTTCACAAATATTTTAAAGATTTCATAAAGATTTCACAAAGATTTAAAGGATTTTAAAGACTTCAAACATTTTACAAATATTTAAAAAAATTCCAAAACATTTCACAGAACTTTCAAGATTTCGCAAAGATTTTAAATACTTCACAAGATTTCAACGAATTCACAAAGATTTCAAAAGATTTCAAAGGTTTCACAAAGATTTGAAAGATTTTAAAGACTTTACAAAGATTTAAAAAGATTTAAAAATATTCCTAATGATTTCACAAAGACGACTTATGTTCGCAAAAAATTAAGAATTTATTTATGGTTCTGCTTTCTTTAGAAATTGTTGGCCAATAAAAAATGAAGTGGCTTATTTTTTACATGTATAAAAAACGGTTATTTCATTACTTGATGCAAAAAAAAGGAGACCGGGAAAAACTTGATTTCTTGCCCTGGAAAATCTGGAAAAGACCTTGGATTTTGTTCCTAAGAATCGCTGGACACTTTGATTTCTCAAGTTTATTTTATTTCGAATATTATATATCAAGCACATTACGGTCGTCGAAAAAAAGGTTTTATATTTTCTTCTAAAATGGTAGAATTAAAAAAAAATATTTAGGGATATCTGAATCCTATTTTGCAAAACATTGCTTATTTTATTTTAAGTGCCGTTGTTACTGGATTATTTTAATTGGGAATCAGGATGTCTACCCTATCTGGAAAACCTGGAATTGTCAGGGAATTTTTATATACCTGGAAAAATCTGCAAATTTCAGAGATTTTTTTAAAAGTTTGAAATTCTTTCTCTTAACTGAAAAATCTTTCTTAGTTGAAAATTTAACTGATTTCAATTAAAAATTTAATTCCTTTTTGGTTGAAATGTCAACCACTACATTTTACATTCAGAATTCATCTTTCTTGGAATGAAAATTTAATTACTTGGTTGAAAAGTTAAACTCTTTTGTTAAAAATTAATTTTTTTGGCTGAATATTCATTATTTTATTTGAAAATTCATCTCATTGTTTGAAAAATGAACACTGTGTTGAAAAGTTGTTTTTTCTTTGGCTGAAAATTAATTTTTTTACTGATAATTTAACTATTTCAGTTGAAATTTTAACTCCATATGTCGTTGAAATTTTTTTTCTGTTGAAAATTAATTTGTTTAAACTGTGAATGTAATAATTTCAGTTAAATATTCCATCATTTTAGCTAAAAATTCATCTTTTTGGTTGAACACTAATTTTATTTAATCAAAATTTATTATTCAAAATTCAAATTTATTATTCAATCTTTTGTAATCTGATCTTGTTTACTTGCAAATTCAACTATGTGCTTGGAAATTGATCTTTTTTAGTAGAAAATTCAACTATGTGGTTGAAAATTTGCCTTGATAAGTTGAAAATTCATGTATGTTGTTGAAAAATCGATTTTTTTTTTTATAGAAAATTATGCTTTTTGTTTGAAGATTCATATTTTTGGTTGCATAGTTAAAGGTTAAACTTTTTTCTTAAAAATTCATGTTTGTGATTTAAAATTAATCTACTTCAGTTGAAGAATAATCATTTAAGTTGAAAATTCATCACTTTGGTAGAAGTATTTTTTTTTTGGTGGAAAATTATTTTTTTAACTGAATATTTAACTATTACATTTTTTGTTGAAAACTGATCTTTTTTACTTCTAAATTCAACTATATGTTCGAGAATTTGTCTTTTTTAGTTGAAAATTCAATTAGTCCGTTGTAAATGTATGTATTTTGTTGAAAAATTGTCTTTTTTTGGTAGAAAGTGAATCTTTTTGTTTGAAAATTAATCTTTTTGGTTGAAAATTCAAGTATTCCAGGTAAATAATCATCATTTTAGTTAAAAACGTATGTATTTTGTTGAAAAATTGGCTTTTCTTGGTAGAAAATTAATCTTTTTATTTGAAAATTAATCTTCTTGTTGGAAATTTAATCTTTTTGGTTTAAAATTCATCTATTCCAGTTGAAGATTCATAATTTTAGTAGAAAATTCATCACTTTGGTTGAAATTTTGTTTTGTGGAAAATTAATTTTTTTAACCGATAATTTAATTATTACCTTTTTGTTGAAAACTAATATCTTTTAGTTCAAAATTCAACTAAATGGTTGAAAATTTGTCTTTTTATGGTTGAAAATTCAACGTTTTTGTTAAAAATTCATTTTTTTTGGTTTTAAAATCGTCTTTTTTGGTAGATAATTAATTTTGTTGGTCAAAAATTTAACTATTTGGTTAAAAAGTCATCTTTCTTGTTGAAAACGCAATATTTTTGCTTGAAAAGTTAAGAACTTTAGAGACAAATTCAAGAAATGATTAATGATGACTGGAAAAAACCTGGAATTGTTAGGTAATTTTTTCTAGGATTTGAGTAGACACCCTATTAGGAATATATCTGTTTTATTTTTAGTAAAATTCATCCACCACATTTTTGGCAGAATTAAAAAACAATATTTAGGTGTCTCTTAAGCCTATTTTTGCAAAAAATCGCATTTTAATTGCCGTTTAGTAAAATTCATCAACTAGATTTTTGACGGAATTAAAATAAAATACTCAGGGGTTTCTCCAAATCGTTTTTCGTAAAGAAAAAAAGTAGGTTTTATAATTTTAGTTGCCATTGTTAATAGATTATTTCACTTAGGAATATATCTATTGATTTTTTATTTTTGGTAAAATTTATCATCCAGATTTTTGGCAGAATCAAAAAAAATACTTATGGGTCTTTCAAAACCATTCTTGGAAAAAAATGGCTTTTTAAAATTTTAATTTTCGTTAATGGATTATTTCACTTAGGAATATATCTATTTATTTTTAGTAAAATTTATAAACCAGATTTTTGACAGAATTTAAAAAATATTTAGGTGTCTCTCAAGCTCAATTTTGAAAAAATCCTTATTTTATTTTAAGTGCCGTTGTTAATATATTATTATTTTACTTCGGAATATACATATATAGTAAAATTCATCAAACAGATTTTTGACAGAATTAAAAAAAATACTCAATCTTATTTTTGCAAAAAATTGCTTTTTCTATTTTTAATTGACATTATTGACGTCAAAGTTTGATATTTTGGAAAACATAAGAATAACTCTGGAAATAATTAACATTTTGGGCTCATTTGAAATGAAAGTCTCCATAGTATTTTTTCTAAATTCTTAAGATCTGTTTAGAATTTGTTTCCAAATTTCAAATAATGATATATGGAATTTGAAATATTTTGTTGACACAGGACTGCTTCAAGGGTAACTGGAAGGAGCACAAAGTTCTACATAAACTAGCAAGTATGTGTAAATATTAAAAAAAAAGTAGTCAAAAAATATTTTAACGATTCGGAGGTGGAGAGAAAATTTAATTTATAAATTCAATTCTAGAGGGAGAAGGAACCAATAAATCAGACGCGTACAATCCGTGGCCTCATTATCACTATTCTGGAAAATTGCGACCTTATCAGAAGGAATCGCGACGAATGGTACCCGTTTCCATTGGCCGTCCAGATTATGCAACTCATCCATCTGGAATTCCATTAAGCGAACAAGAAGTCCGAGGATCGTCTCAAATTAAAGTTTTGGACGATGAGGAAATCGAGGCCATGCGCGTTTCTTGCAAGGTATTTTACTGTTTTCTTCAAATTAAATAGTTTATAAAATTTTTAGGAGCCGCTAGCAGTAGCCCTTAAAATTTTAAAAAGATTAAAAACCCTTAAAATCTTGAAAATCCTATTAAAATCCCTTAAAACTGATGAAAGTCCTTGATACACTTTGAAATATTATAAAATCACTTCAGGAATTTATAATCACAATCCTTGAAATGCCATAAAACCACTTGAAAACTCCGTAAAATTTTATGAAATCTGATGATATTTCCTGAAATCCTGGAAAATTGATTAAAATATCTTGAGAGATTTTAAAATCTTCTAAAATCATTGAAATTCTCGAAAATCTTATAAAATCCCTTCAATCCATTTAAATTATCTTAAAACCTGGTATGTCCTGTAAAATCTTTCCAAATCTTCCGAAATTGTAGGAAATTCTTTAAAACAGTATATTTTTTCAAATCCCTTAAAATCTTTTGAAATCTTTGAAAACCCGCAACATTTTTTAATCTTTTGAAAATTCCTTGAAATCTTTTAAATTACTCTAAAACATTTCAAATCCTTTGAAATCCCTTCAAATTTTGTAAAGTTCTTGAAATCCCTCGAAATATTTTTAAATTCCTTATTAATTTTGAAATCTCATGAAAATTTCTTGGAATCTTTAAAAAAAATACTAAAACATTTCAAATTCCATGAAATCTTTTGAAGTCCCTTGAAATTTTATAAATCTCTTGAAAATTCTTCGGAATCTCTTAAAATCCTGTGAAATATTTTAAAAAGCCCTTGAAAAATTTTTAATGTCTTGAAAATGTATTGAATTCTTGTAAAAAAACACTAAAATCTTTCAAATTCTTTGAAATATTTTGAAATTCTTTAAATTTTTGTAAGGCTCTTGAAAATTTCTTGAAATCCCTTAACATCCTCTGAAATCTTTTTAAATCCCTTGATAATTTTTAAATCTCATGAAAATTTCTTGAAATCAATAAAAAAAAACACTAAAAAATTTCAAATTCTATGAAATCTTTTGAAATCCCTTGAAATTTTGCAAAGCTCTTGAAAATTCCTTGAAATCTCTTCAAATCCTTTAAAATCTTTTTAATTCCTTGAAATTTTCTTAATCTCTTGAAAATTCCCTGTAATCTTTTTAAAAGTTCTAAAACATTTCATATCCTTTAAAATATTTTTAAATCCCTTGAAAATTTTGTAATCTCTTGAAAAGTCCTTGGATTACAAAATTCTAAAACATTTAAAATCCTTAAAAATCTTTTGAAAGTTTGTAATGTTCTTGAAAATTCTTTGAAATCCCTTAAAATCCTTTGAAATCTATTGAAATCCCTTGCAAATTTTGTCATTTGTTGAAAATTTCTTGGAATCTTTTAAAATCCTTTGAAATCTTTTAAAAAAACTTGAAATCTTTTGAATTCCCTTGAAATTTTGTAAAGTTCTTGAAAATTCCTTGAAATCCCTGTAAATCCTTTGAAATTTTTTCAAGTCCATTATTAATTTTTAAATCTCATGAAAGTTTCTTGGCATCCTTAAAAAGAAGACTAAAAAATTTCAAATTCCATGAAATCTTTTGAAGTCCCTTGAAATTTTATAAATCTCTTGAAAATTCTTTGGAATCTCTTAAAATCCTGTGAAATTTTTGGAAATTCTTTAAATTTTTTTAAAGCTCTTGAAAATTTCTTCAAATCCCTTAACATCCTCTGAAATCTTTTTAAATCTCTTCATAATTTTTAAATCTCTTCATAATTTTTAAATCTCATGAAAATTTCTTGAAATCCATAAAACAAACACTAAAACATTTTAAATTCTATGAAATCTTTTGAAATCCCTTGAAATTTTGCAAATCTGTTGAAAATTCCTTGAAATATCTTAAAATCCTTTAAAATCTTTTGAAGTCCCTTGAAAATTTTTTAATCGTTTGAAAATTTCCTGTAATCTTTTTAAAAATTCTAAAACATTTCAAATCCTTTAAAGTCTTTTTAAATCCATTGATAATTTTTAAATCTCATGAAAATTTCTTGGAATCCATCAAAAAACACTAAAACATTTCAAATTCTATGAAATCTTTTGAAATCCATTGAAATTTTGTAAAGCTCTTGAAAATTCCTTGAAATCTCTTAAAATACTTTAAAATCTTTTTAAATCCCTTGAAATTCTTTTAATCTCTTGAAAATTCCCTGTAATCTTTTCAAAAATTCTAAAACATTGCAAATCCTTTAAAATATTGTTAAATCCCTTGAAAATTTTTTAATCTCTTGAAAATTCCTTAGTTTAAAAAAATTCTAAAATATTTAAAATCTTTTGAAAGTTTGTAAAGTTCTTGAAAATTCTTTGAAATCCATTAAAATCTTTTGAAATCTTTTGAAATCCCTTGCAAATTTTGTAATCTGTTGAAAATTTCTTGGAATCTTTAAAAATCCTTCGAAATCTTTTTAAATCCCTTGACATTTTTTAAATCTCTTGAAAACTCCCTGGATTTAAGAAACTCTAAAACATTTCAAATCCTTTGAAATCTTTCAAAATCCTTCGAAATCTTTCGAAATCCTTTGAAATATTTTAAAATCCTTTGCAAATTTTTCAATTCGTTGAAAATTCCTTGGAATCTTTTTAAATCTTTTGAAGTCTTTTAAAATACTTTGAAATCGCTTGAAAATTCGCTGGAGTTTAAAAACTCTAAAACATTTCAAATCCTTCGAAATGTTTCGAAATCCTTTAAAATCTTTTTGAATCCCTTGAAAAATGTTTAATCTGTTGAAAATTATTTGGATTTAAAAAATTCCAAAACATTTCAAATCCTTTGAAATCCCTTGAAATGTTGTGAAGCTCTTGAAAATTCCTTGATGTACCTTATAATTCTTTAAAATCTTTTTAAATCCCTTGAAACTTTTTGTAATCGCTTTAAAATTGCTTGGAATCAGTTAAAAAACTCGAGATTTTAAATCCTTTGAAATATTTTGAAATCTTTTTAAATCTCCAGAAAATTTTTAATCTCTTTAATATTCTTTGGAATATGTTTTTTAAAAAGACATCAAAACGTTTCAAGATCTTTAATATCTTTTGAAATCCCTTGCAATTTTGTAAAGCTCTTGAAAATTTCTTGGAATCTTTTAAAATACCCTAAAATATTTCAAACCCTTTGAAATCCCTTGAAGTCCTCTCAAATTCTTGAAATCTACTGAAAATCCCTTGGAATCTTTAAAAAATTTTAAATTTATGAATTATTTTATTTAATTTATGAATTTTGTAATGTCTGAAAAGACCTTGTGAGCTTTTGAAATCCCTTAAAATCATTGTAAACCTCGAAAATCTCATAAAATCCGTTAAAATTTCTTGAAATATTTTTAAATATCCTAAAACCTAATAGGCATTATAAAATCCTTTCAAGCCTTAAGAAATTCTAGAAACTTCTCAAAAATCGCATGAAACCTTTTTAAATTCCTTAAAAAAAAATTTGAATTCTTGTAATCCCTTGAAATTTTTTTAATTTCTTGAAATCTTTGGAATTCTAAAAAATGTTTGGAAATACCTTGAAATATTTGAAAATCGCTCCTGTTCCTTGAAACCTGTAGTGTATTGCGATCCGGTTATTATTAAACTAATTTACAAAACACAACTCACGATTACCGAGTCTTTATTCAGATCAGGTCGCTGATCTAACTAGCTAGTAACTCATTTTTACCAACCCACACTCTGCAAACCCCATAGGGAGAGTAGCCAACCTATATCCTACAAAACACTTTGAAACCCCTCTATTCTTGTGAATAAATTCTTTGAAATCCATTAAATTATTATAAAATCCCTTGAAAACCCCGTTAAATTTCATGCAATCCTCGAAAATTTATAAAATACCTTGTGAGCTTTTAAAATCCCTTAAAATCATTGAAAACCTCGCAAATCTGATCAAATCCGTTCAAATTTCTTGAAATATTTTTAAATATCCTAAAACCTTATAGGCATTATGAAATCCTTTCAAACCTTAAAAAATTCTAAGAAATTCTCTAAAATCACGTGAAACCTTTTTAAATTCCTTAACAAATTGTTTAAATCTTTTAAAATCCCTTGAATTTTTTTTTAAATCTCTTGAAAATTCCTTGGATTCTTTGTAAATGTAATAAAATCTTGGAAATTCTGAAAAATCTTTGGAAATGCCTGACAATATTTGAAAATCTCTTCCGATTTTTGAAACTCTTGGAAATCCCTCAATTCTTCTTTGAAATTCATTAAAATATTATAATATCCCTTGAAAACCCCGTTAAATTTCATGCAATCCTCGAAAATTTATGACAATACCTTGTGAGTTTTTAAAATCCCTTAAAATTTTCAACCAAGCCAAAAATTTTCAACAAAAAAAACCGAATTTTCAACCAAATAGTTAAATTTTTAAGCAAAGAAATTAATTTTTAACTAAAAAAATGAATTTTTAACCAAAAAAAATGAATTTTTAACCCAAAAGTTGAATTTTCTACCAAAAAAGACAACTTTCCAACAAAATAGATGAATTTGCTACAAAACAGTTAAATTTTCAACCAAACAGATGAATTTTCAATCAAGAAGATTAAATGTCTATCAAAAAAGATAAATTTTCGACAAAAAATGTAATAGTTAAATTTTCAGTTAAAAAAATTAATTTTTGAAAAAAAAAATTCGAATTTTCAACAAAATAGTTAAATTTTGAAGCAAAGAAATTAATTTTTAACTAAAAAAATGAATCTTCAATCGAAAAAATGAATTTTTAACCCAAAAGTTGAATTTTCTACCAAAATAGACAAATTTTCAACAAAATGGATGAATTTGTAACAAAATAGTTAAATTTTCAACCAAACAGATGAATTTTCAACCAAGAAGATTAAGTGTCTATCAAAAAAGATAAATTTTCGACAAAACATGGAATAGTTAAATTTTCAGTTTAAAAAATTAATTTTCAACATGAAAAACAAATGTACATCAAAGTAGTCAAATTTTTAAGCAAAGAAATTAATTTTTAAATAAAGAAATGAATCTTCTACCAAAAAAATGAATTTTTAACCGTTGAATTTTCAAGGTTTCAAATTTGAAGTTGAATTTTATACCAAAATAGACAAATTTTCAAGAAAATAGATGAATTTGCAAAAAAATAGTTAAATTTTCAACCATACAGATGAATTTTCAACCTAGAAGATTAAGTGTCTATCAAAAAAGATAAATTTTCGACAAAAAATGGAATAGTTAAA
>CAKNYM010050609.1:148551-172293 GCA_932195095.1 Andricus curvator | reverse complement strand
AAGAAAATAGTTAAATTTTCAACCAAACAGATGAATTTTTAACCAAGAAGATTAAATGTCTACCAAAAAACATAAATTTTCGACATAAAATGGAATGGTTAAATTTTCCATGAAAAAAATTAATTTTCAACAACAAAAGTACGAATTTTCAACAAAATAGTTAAATTTTTAAGCAAATAATATAATTTTTAACTAAAAAAATTAATTTTCAGCCAAAAAGAAGATTCAATGTTTATCAAGAAAGATACATTTTCGACAAAAAATGGAATAGTTAAATTTTCCATGAAAAAAATTAATTTTCAACAACAAAAAAACGAATTTGCAACAAAATAGTTAAATTTTTAAGCAAATATAATTTTTAACTAAAAAAATTAATTTTCAGTCAAAAAGAAGATTCAATGTTTGTCATGAAAGATAAATTTTCGACAAAATATGGAATAGTTAAATTTGCAGTAAAAAAAATTAATTTTAAACAAAAAAAAAACGAATTTTCAACCAAATAGTTAAATTTTTAAGCAAAGAAATGGATTTTTAACTAAAAAAATGAGTCTCCAACAAACAAAAAATGAATTTTTAACCCAAAAGTTGAATTTTCTACCAAAAAAGACAAATTTTCAACAAAATAGATGAATTTGCAACAAAATAGTTAAATTTTCAACCAAACAGATGAAGTTTCGACCAAGAAGATTAAGTGTCTATTAAAAAAGATAAATTTTCGACAAAAAATGGAATAGTTAACTTTCATTTGAAAAAATTAATTTTCAACAGAAAAAACGAATTTTCAACAAAATAGTTAAATTTTTAAGCAAGGAAATTAATTTTTAACAAAAAAATCAATCTTCAACCAAAAAAATGAATTTTTAATCAAAAAGTTGAATTTTCTACCAAAATAGACAACTTTTCAACAAAATAGATGAATTTGCTATAAAATAGTTAAATTTTCAACCAAGCAGATGAATTTTCAACCAAGAAGATTAAATGTTTATCAAGAAAGATAAATTTTCGACAAAAAATGGAATAGTTAAATTTTCAGTTAAAAAATGAATTTTCAAGAAAATGGTTACATTTTTAAGCAAATAAATTAATTTTTAACAAAAAAAATTAATCTTCCACCTAAAAAATGAATTTTTAATCCAAAAGTTGAATTCTCTACCAAAAAAGACAACTTTTCAACAAAATAGATGAATTTTCAACAAAATAGTTAAATTATTAAGCAAAGAAATTAATTTTTAACTAAAAAAATTAATCTTCAACCGAAAAAAATGAATTTTTAACCCAAAAGTTGAATTTTCCACCAAAAAAGACAACTTTTCAACGAAATAGATTATATAGTTCCTATTTGAGTGCTTTAATTTGTAGTTTATTTTTTATTACTTCAAATCGAAAAATGTTTAGCTTTAAAGTTCGAATTTTTTAATTTTATTGACCATGAAAACTCTGCGAACTGGAAAAAAACCGGAAAATGCCCAGGAATTTTTTCTCCGATTAAAACGGCCATCCTGTGTGTCATTCATATTGAATTTACTGAAATTTTCTCGCTATAATAAAGAAACTTCTGTAGATCATATACAACGTTTTCAAATCATATAAGATTTTCTCTAAAATCTATAACAAAATCTTGGAAAATGAAACGAGGTTCTTTCTAAATTTTGTGTTCTAACCTTTTTTTTCTAATTTACAGCTTGGACGAGAAGTTCTCGACGAAGCAGCAAAAGCAATCGAGGTTGGCGTTACGACCGCCGAAGTAGACAGGATCGTCCACGAAGCTTGTATCGAAAGAGACTGCTATCCATCTCCTCTCAATTATTATGAATTTCCGGCAAGCTGTTGCACTTCCGTAAATGAGGTGATCTGCCACGGTATTCCTGATAATAGGCCATTAGAAGATGGTGACATTTGCAACGGTACACATTTTCACAGCAATTTAGGCGCCTTTTCTAAAACTACGTCACGCTATTTTGAAAACTTTCCACCCCTCTTCTTTTTCGTCACAGATCATCACACAAAGTTGTTGAATTTTCAAACGAAAGAGGCGAATTCTCTAGATTGATAGAAAACAGTTGAATTTTCAACCCGAAAATATTAATTTTCAACCAGAAAGTTAATTTCCAACCAAATAGTTGAATTTTCTACGAATATAATAGAATTTTCAACCCAAACGACGAATATTCAACAAAATCCCGGGTGGAAAATATTTGTACAAGAAGTACAACATTTCTACAACTGTAATTTTTTGTTAAAAAATGTACTTTTTTTGTAAAAAATGCACGAAATGTAACAATAAATTACACTTTGTTGTAAAAATCTACAAGGTATTACAGAAAACTACAGAATTTTACCTTTTTTTAATTTGGGCGTTTGACGTCAATAAAACACTTTTAATTTTACGTCAATGATTGTAGAAAGTTACAAATGTTTACAAAAAAGTACAAGATGTTACAAACGTTAAAATTTTGGGAAGTTGTAGTTAAAATTATGTTGTAAATACTGGTAGTTTCTTGTAGAAATTTACAAATTTAAACAAATCTGATTGAAAATTACTTTATTTTGTTAAAAAATTAATTATTTTGTCAAAAAGTCATTTTTTTGTCGAAAATTCAACTGTTTTGTTCAAAATTATTTTTGGCTGGAAAATTCATTATTTTAGATAAAAATTAATTTCTTTGCTTAAAAATTTAACTATTTTATTAAAAATTCGTTCTTTTTTTGTTGAAAATTAATTTTATTAAACTGAAAATTTAACTATTCCATTTTTTGTCGAAAATTTATCTTTTTTGATAGACACTTAATCTTCTAGGTTGAAAATTCATCTGTATGGTTGAAAATTTAACTATTTTTTTGCAAATTCATCTATTTTCTTGAAAATTTGTCTCTTTTGGTAGAAAATTCAACTCTTGGGTTACAAATTCATTTTTTCACTGGTTGAGATATTGACTATTTTGTTGAAAATTATTTTTTTTACTGAAAATTTAATTATTCATTTATTTTATTTAACTATCTGATTGAAATTTCTTTTTGGTTGGAAAATTCATTATTTTAGTAAAAAATTCTGGTTGAAAATTTGTCTAATTTACTGAAAATTTAACTATTTTTTTGAAAAATCATTAATTTTGTTAAAAATGTAAGTACTTTGTTAAAGAGTCATTTTTTGTAGAAAGTTTAACTGTTTCGTTAAAAATTTGACTTTTTGGCTGGTCAATTCATTATTAAGTTAATTTCCAAACAAATAGTTAAATTTTCTACGAATATAATAGAATTTTCAACCCAAACGACGAATATTCAACAAAATCCCGGGTGGAAAATATTTTTACAAGAAAGTACAGCATTTCTACAACTGTAATTTTTTTGTTAAAACATGTACTTTTTTGTAAAAAAAATGCACAAAATGCAACAAAAAAAATACAGTTAAATACAAATAGCTAATTTTTTCTTGTAGAAAAGTACAAAAAATTGACTATAAAGTACACTTTGTTGTAAAAATCTACAAGGTATTACAGAAAACCACAGAATTTTACATTTTTTCAATTTGGGTGTTTTTAAAATTCATATTTAGGTGTTGAAAAGTAAACTGAAATCTTTTTTGGATGAAAATTCAACTATTTCTTTTTAATTTATTTTTTGATTTAAAAATTCATCGGTTTGAGTAGAAATTTCATCTTTCTTGGATAAAAATGCAACTATTTGGTTGAAGATTCAACAATTAAAAAAAAAAATCATCCTTTTTGGTTAAAAATTCAATTTGGTTTGTTTGATAATTCGTTTTTTTTGGGTTGAAAATTCAAATATCTTCTCAGAAAATTTACTTCTTGTTTAAAAATCATATTTTAATGATGAAAAGTCAAACTGAACACTTTTTTAAAATGAAAATTCAACTATTATTTCTGAAAATTTGTCTTTTTAATTTAATACTTCATCTATTTTGTTTGAAAATTTTGTTTGAATCACTTTGTTAAAAAAATCATTTTTTTGTTGAAGATTCATATTTTTAGTTGAAAATTCACCTCCTTGGTTGAAAGTTTAACTATTTTGTTGAAAAATGATCTTTTATCATTGAAATTTTAATTGTGTGGGTAAAAGTTGAACTACGTTGTTGAAGTTTTTTTTTCTAATTTCTATTTCGTTGAAAATTAATTTTTTGCTGAAAATTCATATTTTCTAGTTGAAAATTCAATTTTTGTACAGAAAATTCGTCTTTTGGCTTGGAGGTTCAACAATTTAGTTTCACTTTTTTTTCGTTTATGACTGAAAAGTCTGTATTTGTTGAAAATTCGTCACTTTGGTTTTAAAATTCACTTTTTTTAAAAATGAGATTCATCTTTTTTGGTTTAAATATCAACTGTTACATTTTTTTTGATGAGAATTCATCTTTTTAGGTTGAAAATTCAATTATTTTTTTCAACATTTAATTATTTTGTTGAAAATTCAAGAATTTGGATAAAAAGTCATTTTTCATGGTAGAAAAGTCTTTTTTTTGTTTAAAATAAATAAATTTGAAAATTTTTAATTATTTAAGTACGGTCCCTTATTGGGTCCTATGAATTCAATTCGCATTTAAGCGAAAACCTGATATAATATTCTTGTTAGTAGTTTATTTGCCTTGTGTTTATATTTTATTTCTTTTTTGTCGTTGCTTTCTCCTGAAGATTATCTTTTAGTTGTAAATTTTATTATATGTTTGAAAATTTAACAATTTTGTTAAAAAGCCATCGTTTTTGGTCGAAAATGCAACTGTTTTGTTGAAAACTCAGCTATTTCGTAGAAACTTTACTTGTTGCTTAAAATTAATATTTTGGTGTTGAAAAGTCAACTGAAATCTTTTTTGTATGAAAATTCAACTATTTTCTTTTTAATTTAAAAATTCTTCGATTTTAGTAGAAATTTCATCTTTCTTGGATAAAAATGCAACTATTTGGTTGAAGATTTAACAATTTCGTTAAAGAATCATCCTTTTTGGTTAAAAATTCAATTTCCTTGTTTGATAATTCTTCTTTTTTGGTTGAAAATTCAAATATCTTCGGAGAAAATTTACTTCTTGTTTAAAACTCATATTTTAATGATGAAAAGTCAAACTGAACTCTTTTATTAATGAAAATTCAACTATTATTGTGAAAATTTGTCTTTTTAATTTAATACTTCATCTATTTTGTTTGAATCGCTTTGTTAAAAAAATCATTTTTTTGTTGATTCATATTTTTAGTTGAAAATTCATCTCTTTGGTTGAAAGTTTAACTATTTTGTTGAAAAATGATCTTTTTTGATTTAAAATTCAACTGCTTGGGTAATAGTTGAACTACTTTGTTGAAGTTTTTTTTTTCTAATGAAGGCTTGTCTCTTTGGTTGAAAATTTAACTATTTCGTTGAAAATTAATTTTTTCCTGAAAATTCATATTTTGTAGTTGAAAATTCAATTTTTGTACAGAAAATTCGTCTTTTGGCTTAGAGGTTCAACAATTTAGTTGAACTTTTTTTTCCTTTTGGACTGAAAAATCTGTATTTGTTGGAAATTCGTCTCTTTGGTTTTAAAATTCAGTTTTTTTTTTAAATGAGGTTCATCTTTTTTGGTTGAAATATCAACTGATACACTCTTTTTGATGATAATTCATCTTTTTAGGTTGAAAATTCAATTATTTTATTCAAAATTTAATTATTTTGTTGAAAATTCAAGAATTTTGTTAAAAAGTCATTTATCATGGTAGAAAAGTCTTTTTTTTTGGTTTAAAATAAATAAATTTGAAATTTTTCAATTACTTAAGTACGGCCCCTTATTGGGTTCTATCAATTCAATTCGCATTTAAGCGAAAACCTGATATAATATTCTTGTTAGTAGTTTATTTGCCTTGTGTTTATATTTATATTTCTTTTTTGTCGTTGCTTTCTCCTGAAGATTATCTTTTTGGTTGTAAATTTTATTATTTGTTTGAAAATTTAACAATTTTGTTAAAAAGTCATCGTTTTTGGTCCAAAATGCAACTGTTCTGTTAAAAACTCAGCTATTTCGTAGAAACTTTACTTGTTGCTCAAAATTCATATTTTGGTGTTGAAAAGTCAACTGAAATTCTTTTTTGGATGATAATTCATTTATTTTTTTGAAAATTTATCTTTTTGATTTAAAAATTCATCGGTTTTAGTATAAATTTCATCTTTCTTAGATAAAAATGCAACTGTTTGGTTGAAGATTCAACAATTTTGTTAAAAAATCATCCTTTTTGGTTAAAAATTCATTTTTTTTGTTTGAAAATTCGTTTTTTTGGGTTGAAAATTCAAATATCTTCGTAGAAAATTTACATCTTGTTTAAAACTCATATTTTAATTATGAAAAGTCAAACTGAACTCTTTTTTGAATGGATATTCAACTGTTATTGTGAAAATTTGTCTTTTTAATTTAATACTTCATCTATTTTGTTTGGATCGCATTGTTAAAAAAATCATTTTTTTGTTGATTCATATTTTTAGTTGAAAATTCATCTCTTTGGTTGAAAGTTTAACTATTTTGTTGAAAAATGATCTTTTTTGATTGAAAATTCAACTGCTTGGGTAATAGTTGAACTACTTTGTTGAAGTTTTTTTTTCTAATGAAGGCTTGTCTCTTTGGTTGAAAATTTAACTATTTCGTTGAAAATTAATTTTTTCCTGAAAATTCATATTTTCTAGTTGAAAATTAAATTTTTGTACAGAAAATTCATATTTTCTAGTTGAAAATTCAATTTTTGTACAGAAAATTCGTCTTTTGGCTTAGAGGTTCAACAATTTAGTTGAACTTTTTTTCCTTTACGACTGAAAAATCTGTATTTGTTGAAAATTCGTCTCTTTGGTTTTAAAATTAAAAAAAAATGAGGCATCTTTTTTGGTTCAAATATCAACTGATACACTTTTTTTGAGGAGAATTCATCTTTTTAGGTTGAAAATTCAATTATTTTATTCGAAATTTAATTCTTTTGTTGAAAATTCAAGAATTTGGTTAAAATGTAATTTTTCATGGTAAAAAAGTTTTTTTGGTTTAAAATAAATAAATAAATTTGAAAATTTATGTATTAAATTTCTATGAATTCAATTCGCATTTAAGCGAAAAAACGAAAAAAAAGGAAAGTTTCTAGAAAACCTTTCAACAAATTGTTATTAACATGTATATTTTCCATGTGTCATGTCGGAATTGTGACGTAGTTTTTGAACGGTCTCGTACTAAAATTAAAAGCAAATGGTTTAACCAAGTTTTAATTTTGTTTCAGTTGACGTAACAGTCTTCCATAATGGTTTTCACGGGGACTTGAACGAAACCTTCTTCGTGGGCAATGTGAAACCAGAGATTAAGAAGCTGGTGGAGGTCACGCATGAGTGTCTTTCGAAGGCGATCGATATCGTTCGACCTGGTGAGAAGTACAGGGAAATTGGTAACGTTATTCAAAAGCACGCTCAGGCACATGGATTCAGCGTAGTTAGAAATTACTGTGGTCACGGAATCCACCGGCTCTTCCATACAGCTCCGAACGTTCCGCATTATGCGAGTAAGTTTTTCAAATTTCAAACTAGGATATTAGATCTGAGCCACTGTCGCAGGGATCACAGTTCCACCCCTTTTTTATACCTAATCCTCTTCCCCCCCCCCTTAAATTTCTAAAAAGAAACCTAAAATAGGTAAAATCGAGAATTCTGATACTTTCCCAAGTTTTTCTTACAATGTTTCGATACATTTTTCAAGAATTATGAACCAGGATCTCCAGCTACCTTGAAAACTTGGAATTCTCCTTGAATTTTTGTTCTAACCTTGAAAACCTGGAAACCTTGAATTAAATTTTTTCTTTTCTTTTAAAAGAATTATTTTATTGAAATGCGCAGGGCTAGGAACGGGTTACTTTTTAGTAACTTAGTTACTTTTTGATCTGCGGTTACTGTTTTGATCCGCGGCTACTAAAAAGTTACTTATTGTATGAAAAGATTCAGGGTGTCCAGCGACCTTGAAAACCTAGAAAACCTGGAATTCTCCTTGAATTTTTATTGAACCTTGAGAACCTGGAAATCTCCTTGAATTTTTCACGAGAACCTTGAATTAATTAAAAAAATTTTTAAACAGTTATTTTATTGAAATGCGAAAAGTAATTTTAATCTTTTAGTCTATTATGAAAGAAATATCTCATTTAGAAGAAATCTTGTTACTGAAAAGTTTATTTATTTATCAAGATATAATTTATCTTTTACTCATTACAAAATAAAGAGATTTCTAGGCATTTTGTTTAGACTTTACCAATTGTTTTATAGATTGCAATGAACAAACTTTAACAGTGTGAATAATTCTAAAAGTTTTAATTTTGTCTCCGCTGAGACGTGATATTCAATTTACAAATTATAAAAATTATTAGTTGAAAATTTCAATGTTAATTCAGTTTCGGAATTAGAATGAGTCATGGCCATATAACGGATTTTTCAATTCGGGTTTTGAGTGTAACACTAAATTTCAAAAGTTTACACAATATTTCGAAAGATTTCAAGATATTTCAATGATTTTATCATATTTAAAAGGATTTTTAACATTTCACAAAGATATTACGGATTTCAAAGAGTTAAAAATGGCGTGCACACCGGATTTCAAAAATTTCACAAAGATTTTAAAACTTTCAAAAGATTTCAAATATTTTAATGATTTCAAATTACATAGTTTACAAGATTTCACAAATATTTCATGGAAATTTCACAATGATTTCAAAAGATTACAGGAAATTCAAAGATTTTAAACGCTTGCAAAATTTGTTAGAAGTTTTGAAAAGATTTCACAATTATTTCAATGAATTCACACGAAGAAAAAAGATTTCGGAAAGATTTCACAAATATTTCAAAGAATATCGAGAATTTCAAAGATTTCAAAAAGAGTAAAATACACCAGATTTCAAATAATTAAATTATTTCAACGAATAAAAAAGATTTCACAAACAAAGATTTAAGACAGATTTCAAAGATTTCAAAGATTTTAAGGATTTTAAAGATTCAAAAAAGGCGTGTACACTAGGTTAAAAAATTTCTCAGACATTTCGAACATTTCATAAAGATTTCAAAGATTTGAAAAAGGGAAACCAGATTTCTAAGATTTCAAACGATTTCAAAATTTTGTAGAAGATTTCACAAGATTTCACCAGATTTCAAAGATTTAAAAACATTTCGAAGATTTGAAACGATTTCAAAAGGTTTCAAAACATTTTGGAAGATTTGAAAAGATTTCACTAAGATTTCAAATAATTAAATGATTTCAATGAATAAAAAAGATTTCACAAACAAAGATTTAAGAAAAATTCCACAAATATTTCAAAAGATATGACAAAGATTTCACAAATATTTTCCAAAATTTTTGAACATTTCATAAAGATTGCAAGGATTTCAAAGATTTAAAAGCGTCCTGTACATCAGATTTCAAAGATTTCAAAACATTTCAAAGATTTTAAACGATTTCAAATATTTCAATGATTTCAAACAAACACGAACGATTTCACAAATATTTCAAAGATGTTAAACTACTTTAAAAGGTTTCACCAAATTTGAGACGATTTCAAAAGATTTCAATGATTCCAAACGAACACAAAATATTTCACAAAGATTAAAGGAAGCTTTCACAAATATTTCAAAGATTTCATAAAAATTTCAAAAGATTTAAAACAATTTCAAGGATTTAAAATATTTTACAAAAATTTTAAAAGATTTCACAGAAATTTTAATATTTCACAAAGATTTTAAGTACTTCAAGATATTTCAAGGATTTCATAGACGACTTATGTTCGCAAAAAATTAAGAATTTGTTTATTTATGGTTCTGCTTTCTTTAAACATTGTTGGCCATTAAAAAATGAAATGGCTCATTTTTCACACATATAACTAACGGTTATTTCATTATTTGATGTAAAGAAAGGAGACCTGGAAAAACTCGACTTCTTGACCTGGAAAACCTGGAAAAGACCTTGAATTTCGTTCCTAAGAATCGCTGGACACCCTGAGGTTACTTTTGGTTACATTTTTTTGCTCGAAATATCGAAATAAATTAATTCTTTAATCGTATTATTTAAAAACTTGTGAAAAATGTAAAAATTCAAATTTTTTCAGCAAGTTTGGCACTTTAGAGCCAGGAAAATTAGGAAATAACAATAAAATAATAATTAGTTCGTATATAAAATGTATAAAAAGGGCTATCAATTGAATTATTATGAATTCTGATAAAAATGGCAATTTAGCTAAAATTGCTAGTTTTTAATTTAAAATTTAAATCTTTTTTGTTGAAATATCGAACTATGTATTATATTGTTCGATGAGAATTTATGTTCTTTGGTTGAAATTCGGTCAAAAGTTGAACAATTTTTGTTAAAACTTTATTTTTTTGTTGAAAATTCATCATTTTAGTTGAAAATTCGTCTTTTCTGGTCGAAAATTAATCTTCTTGATTCAAAATCACCCTTTTGTTTAAAAATACATAATTTTATTTGAAAATTCATCTTTTTGGTTAGAAATGTACTTATTTTGTTGAAAATTCGTTTTTTTTCGGTTGAAGATTCCCCTGTTTTCGTAGAAAATTCAACTATTTGGTTAACAGATAACTTTTTTGTCAAAAATCCATATTTACTGGTTGAAAATTCAACTGTTTTGTAAAAATTGGTCTTTTTGGCTTAAAAAATCAACAATTTGGTTGAAAAATAACCTATTTTGTTGAAAAATCGACTTTTTTGAATGAATTCTACTGTTTTTTATATTAAATTAAATCTTTTTTGGTTATCATATCTACTATTAAATTTTTCGTTAACAATTCGTCTTTTTTATTCAGAAAAATTCAACCATTTTGTTAAAAGTTGAACTGCTTTCTTAAACATACATTTTTTTGTTGAAGATTTATAATTTTGGTGGAAACTTCGTCTTTTTTGGTAAAAAATCTTTCTTTTTGGTTACTTTTTCGCCACATTATTGTTACTTTTGGTTACTTTTTTGAGAGAAGAATGTTTACTATTTTACTATTTTTTGAAGCTTGAGCAGTTCCGAGCCCTGGAAATGCGTAAAGTAATTTAAGTCTTTTAGTCTATTATAAAAGAAATATCTCGTTTAGATGAAATCTTGCTACTTATTAAAGATTTCAAAACGTTTCAGAATATTTCAAAGATTCTAAAATATGTGAAAGGATTTTGAACATTTCATAAAGATTTCACGGATTTCAAAGATTTAAAAAAGGCGTGTACACCAAATTTCAAATATTTCACAACAATTACACAAAGCTTTTAAAACTTCAAAACAAAACTTTTTAGAAGATTTGAAAAGATTTCTTCAAGATTTCAAATAATTCAATGATTTCAACGAATAAAAAAGATTTCACAAATATTTCCAAGATTAAACAATTTCAAATGGTTTCAACAAATTTGAGAAGATTTCGAAAGATTTCAATCATTTCCAACGAACACAAAAGTTTTCACAAAGATTAAAAAAAAAATTCACAAATATTTTGAAAGATTTCACAAAGATTTCACAAAAATTTCTCAAAGATTTCCAACATTTCATAAATGATTGAAAAAGATTGAAAAAGGCATGTACGCCAGATTTCAAAGATTTCACAACGATTCCGAACATTTCCAAAGATTTTAAAGATTTAAAAAGGTTATAGTAAACCAGATTTCTAAGATTTCAAAAGATTTTACACAGATTAAAAATATTTTAATGATTTCAAAGGAATACGAAAGATTTCACAAATATTTTAAAGACGATAAACTATTTCAAAAGGTTTCAACAATTTTGAGAAGATTTGGAAAAATTTGAATGATTTCAACCGAACACAAAAGATTTCAGAAATATAGATTTAAGAAAAATTTCACAAATATTTCGAACATTTCATAAAGATTGCAAGAATTTCAAAGATTTGAAAAAGGCGTGTACACCAGATTTCAAAAATTTCACAAAGATTTCAAAAGATTCCAAAACTTTCAAAAGATTTCAAAGATTTTAAAAAGTTATAGTAAACCAGATTTATAAGATTTCAAAAAATTTTATACAGATTAAAAATATTTTAATGATTTCAAATGAATGCAAAAGATTTCATAAATATTTCAAAGATTTAATAAATATTTCAAAAAGGGAAACCAGATTTTAAAGATTTTAAACGATTTTAAATATTTCAATGATTTAAAACGAATACAAAATATTTAACAAATATTTCAAAGATTTTAAACTATTTCAAGAGGTTTCAACAAATTGGAGAAGATTTTAAAAGATTTCAATGATTTCAAACGAACTTAAAAGATTTCACAAAGATTAAAAAATTAGTTTGAATTAAATAATTAATTTTAATTATTAAATATATGTTTAAGAAAGTAGTTCAACTTTTAACAAAATGGTTGAATTTTTATTATTATTTTTTTTATTTCACAAATATTTCAAAAGATTTCACAAAGATTTCAAAGATTTCACAAAAATTTCGAACATTTCATAAAAATTGCAAGTATTTCAAAGATTTCGAACATTTCCAAAGATTTTAAAGATTTTAAAAAGGTTATCGTAAACCAGATTTCTAAGATTTCAAAAGATTGTACGCAGATTAAAAACATTTGAATGATTTCAAATGAATATAAAAGATTTCACAAATATTTCAAAGATTTCATAAACATTTCATAACGATTTCACAAGAACACGAGAATTCCAAAGATTTCAAAAAGGGAAACCAGATTTCAAAGATTTCAAAACATTTCATAGATTTTAAACGATTTCAAATATTTCAATGATTTCAAACGAATACAAAACATTTCACAAATATTTCAAAGATTTTAAACTATATCAAAAGGTTTCAACAAATTTGAGAATATTTTAAAAGATTTATATGATTTTAAACGAACATAAAAGATTTCACAAACAAAGATTTAAGAAAAATTTCACAAATATTTCGAACATTTCATAAGGATTGCAAGAATTTCAAAGATTTAAAAAAGGCGTGTACACCAGATTTCAAAGATCTCACCAAGATTTCGAACATTTCCAAAGATTTCAAAACTTTCAAACGATTTTAAAAAGCTATAGTAAACTAGATTAATAAGGTTTCAAAAGATTTTATACAGATTAAAAATATTCTTATGATTTCAAACGAAAGATTCAGAAAGATTTCACAAATATTTCAAAGAATCCATAAAGGTTTCAAAAGATTTGAAGAATATCAAAGATTTCAAAAAGGGCACAGTACGCCAAAATACAAAACATTTCAAAGATTTTAAACTAGTACACATTTTTTTAGAAAATTTCAAAAGATTTCAAATATTCCAGTGATTTCAAATAAATACAAAAGATGTAGGAAAGATTTGACAAGTATTTAAAAGAATTTATAAGGATTTCCAAACATTTCAAGAATTGAACAAATTTCAAAGGGTTTCAAAAATTTCAGAACATTTCAAAGGTTTTAAACAATTTCAAAAGGGTTCAATAAAATTGAAAAGATTTCAAAAGATTGCAATGATTTTAGTTGAAAATTCATTTCTGTGGTTAAAAAATTTTCTACTTGTAAAAAATTCGTTCTTTTTTGGTTAAAAATTAATTTTTTAACTGAAAATTTATTCTTTCAATTTTTGTTGAAAATTTTGTTGTTCAAAATTCAACTATTTGGTTGAAATTTTGTTGTTGTTATTGAAAATTCGCCATTTTGAATAGAAAATGAATGTTTTCGTTTGATAATTTATGTATTCCTTAGAAAATTCAACTATTTGGTTAAAAGTTTATATATTTTATTGAAAATTGAACAATTTTGTTAAAAAGTAATTCTTTTTGATTACTTTGATTTTTAAGTTTTCACAAACAAAGACTGAAGAAAGATTTCACAGATATTTCAAAGATTTCAAAAATTTTAAGGATTTCAAAAATTTTAAGGATTTCAAAAACTTTACAAAAATTTAAAAATATTCCCAAAAATTTCATAAATATGACTTATGTCCGCAAAAAATTAGGAATTTGTTTATTTATGATTCTGCTTTCATTAGAAATTGTTGGCCAATAAGAAAAATAAAATGCGCTTCATCTTTTGTGTATAATAAACCGTTATTTGATTATTTTATGTAAAAAAAAGGAGACCTGAAAAACTTGATTCCTTGACCTGGAAAACCTGGAAAAGACTTTGAATTTTCTTCCTAGGAATCGCTGAACATCCTGTGTTTAATGCAAATAGTATGTTTTCGATTCTTTGACTTCTTTTATCATTTAAATTTAGCGCTATTTCGAATTTGAAACGATACATTTTCCCGCGAAATTTAAATAATGTAATTATCATTAATAAAGATAGAAAATACGATTTTTTAAATCCTAATTCAAAATGCTCATAAATGCTCATTAAATTTCAAAGCACATAAAGGTCGAGCATATTCTCGAGCATATTCTCATGCTCGCGAGAATTTATCCGAGCATTTAAACTCTTGTGAACACTAGGAAAAACTTGACTTATTGACCAAGAAATAGATTATTGACTATGAAATACAAAAACAATACAAATACAGGCCTCACAGACCGGTCCCTATATCCCCTATTGTACCCTATATTCAGTTCAGGTCCCTAAAGTACCCTATTTTCAAGATTTGGTCCCTATGGTACCCTATGTCACTTTTCTTTCAATAAATTAACTCGTGGGTTAATCACTATTCAATTCAGGACATATTTGTCAAGTGTCTTGAATTCTTTTGAAATATTTTAGGGTATTTTTAAAGATTCCGATAATTTTTTAATAGATCTTAACAATTTGAAAGGATTTTTAAGATTTATACTATTTTTTAAACTTCCAAGGCATTTTCAAGTGCTTTTATTTTTAAATATTTCAGGGAATTTTAAAAGATTAGAACATTGGGCACTAATCACCGTTTATTTAGAATAAAATCTACTAAGTGGAACTACTTTGTTACAATTTAGCGGTTTTGTAACATTTTTAACATTATTTTTAAACTGAAAATTTAACTATTCTGTTTCGTTATAAATTTAACTTCTGCAGTTGAAAATTCAACTATTTGTTCAAAAACTTCTGTATTTTGTTAAAGCTTTTTTCTTTTGTGGTAGAATATTAATCTTCTTGGTGACTAATTCACCTTTTTGGTTGAAAATTCAACTATTAAGTTAAAAATTCCATTAAAAATTAAAATATTTTGTTGAAAATTCATGTATTTTGCTGGAAAGTTAGTTTTGTATTGAAAATTAATTTTTTTAACTAAAAGGTTAAATAAACTTTTTGTCGATTTTTTTTTTTGATAGACATTTAATCTTTTTGATAGAAAATTTAACTATTTCGTTGAAAACTTATTTTATTTGCTTAAGAACTCATTTCTCTAACTGAAAATTAAAGTATTCTCTTTTCTGTTGAAAAATGATCTTTTTATTTGAAAATTTCGTTAAAAATTACAATATTTGGTTAAATATCCATGTATTTTGTTAAAAATTATTGTTTTTTGGTATAAAATTAGTTGTTTTTTTAAATTGAAAATTAATTTTTTTAACTAAAAATTTAACTATTCCATTTTTCGTCGCCATTTTTTTTTTTGATAGACATTTAATCTTTTTGGTTGAAAATTTATCTTTTTTAGTTGAAAGTTCATCTGTTTTGTAGAAAAGTTGTGTTTTTTTCAGCAATATAACCTTTTTGGTTGAAAATTCAATTATGAGGTTGAAAACTCCATTAAAAATTTAAATATTTTGTTTAAAATTCACGTATTTTGCTCAAAATTATTCTTTTTTGGTCGAAAATTAATTTTGTTGATTGAAATTTCATTACTTTGCTTGAAAATTAAGTTTTTTTATTTAAAATTAATTTTTTTAACTATTCAATTTTTCGCCGAAATTTTTTTTATGGACATTTAATCTTTTTGGTTGAAAATTCATCTGTTTGGTTGAAAATTTAACTATTTTGTGGGAAATTTATTTTATTTGGTTAAAAACTTATTTCTTATTTCTCTAACTTAAAATTAAACTGTTCTATTTTTTGTTGCAAATTTACTTTTTTTAGTTGAAAATTCATCTATTTTGTTGAAATTATGTGTTTTTTTGGTAGCAATATAACCTTTTTGGTTGAAAATTGAAGTATTTGGTTAAAAATTTATTTTTGATGGAAACTGCATCATTTTAGTTAGAAGTTAATTTCTTCGGTTAAAAATTTAACAAAATTTTTTTGAAAATTCTTTTTTTTGTTGACAATGAATTTTTTATTAATAATGCAGCTATTTTATTGCTGCTAGAAGATTGATCTTTTTCAGTTAAAAATTCTCTTATTTTTTTGAAAACTTGCCATTCGCAGAAATTTGTTATTTATTTCAATAGTTTGAAGGGATTTCAAAGACTGAAATATTTTAGGGTATTTTAAGATTTCAAGGCATTTTCAAGAGATTTAAATAATTTCAAGGGATTTCCAAGGGTTTTAATAATTTTAAGGGATTTTAATATTTTAATGGATTTCAAAGAATTTATTCACACGAAGTGAGGAATTTCGTAATGTTTCAAAGATTTGAAGAGATTTTAAAATATTTTTTGGAATTCATTTGGAATTCGCTCGGAATTCTTATTAATTAATCCTGAATTCTTCTAAATTCACTCAATTTTACTCCATTCTTTTAAATCCTCTTTAATTTTTTCTAAACTGATTAAAAAAAACTTACTCAATTCAATGAATTTTTTCATATTTTTGAATTATTTTGAATTCATTGATTGCTTTCTATATTTAGCTTGATTTTTTATGAATTTCATCGAATTCTTATCATTTCCCTTAAATTCCACTAAATTCGCTCAAATTTTACTGAAATGAATGGATTTTTTTCGATTTTTAAAATTATTTCCAATTCATTTGAATTCTTTTAAATTGGTTTGCGGTCATTAGTCACTTTTTTGGTTATAAATTAGTAGGGTTTTCAAGATTTGAAGAGAGTTGAAATTATTTTTTGGAATTCACCCTGAATTCTTTTAAATTCTTTGGAATTCTCTTGAAATTTTTTAGTTCACTTGAATTTTACTAAATTAACTCAATTCAACTTAATTTGATGGATTTTTTTTTTAATTTTTAAATTTTTTATTCAATTGATCTTGAAGTATTTTAACCTCACCTAGAATTCTTAGCCATATCATCATATTCTTTTGAATTCCCTTGAATTTTTCGATCTTATTTCAAGGTTACTGAATTCAATGAAGTTTTTTCGTATTTTTAAGTTGTTTTCAATTCATTTCAATTTTCTCAAATTCACCTTGAATTTTTATGAATTTCATCGAATTGTTCTCATTTAATTTAAATTCCCCTAAATTCATTCCAATTTCACGGAAAACAATGGAATTTTTTGGATTTTTAAATTTTGTCAATTAATTTGTATTCTTTTGAATTTAACTTGAATTGCTTTGAAATCTTATGAATTTATCCTGAGTTTGTAACCCTTTTTGCGTGAAAAAGTACCCTATAAGCGTGACAAAAAGTACCCTTTGATCCCCATATTTTATCCCATAGGGACTGTGAGGCCTGCAAATACAATACAGAAAATGAAATCAAATTCTAATAAAAATTTATCTACTTTATCTTTAGTTAAAAATTGATCTTTAAAATTGAATTTAATTGAAAAAGTGACGGAATTTTGAAAGCAGACCCTGTTTACTCAAAAAGTTGTTATAATTTCAGAAAACAAGGCAGTGGGTGTGATGAAAGCTGGACACTGTTTCACAATCGAGCCGATGATATCTCAAGGAACTTGGAAAAGCGATATGTGGCCCGACAATTGGACAGCCGTCACCACAGACGGATTGTGGTCAGCACAGTTTGAACAAACTCTTTTGGTCACAGAAACTGGCTGTGATATTCTGACAAAACGACGTACCAATGATGGCAGACCCTGGTTTATGGATCGATCGTAGTAGTCAGCTAATTTTCCCCAATGCTTTTGAAAAGAGTCTCTCTGAACAGGTATTCAACTTACCCTTGAAAATTGCTTCGTTTATTCCATCAGAAGGCTCGATAATGATTGAAAACTGAATGCCACAGCGATAATTAAAACACGAATGTTGAGTCGTTAATGAGAAACCGAATGTTAGGTCTAGAATTGAAAAGCGAAAGTTACGTCAAAGATGTATAAAATGCGTGAATGAATCTTTAGTTCTTTACACTTTACGCAATATTGTGCGAGAAGGATCTGAGAGACTACAAATTGTTTTTTGATTATGAGTGGTGTGAACTGATTGTAATTAATTGTAGTCCTGCCTGTACCATAAGAATGTTCATTCATCCTTCAACGCACTGATTCTCGTGTACATAACATCACAAGTTGACGGGAGACGTGAAATAAAGGAAAGATATTACCGAACAAAGGAAGAATCCAGTCTCTTCTTGAAAGATTCATCATTATAATTAGGTTTATCTAAGCAATAAATAGGCAAAAAATATATATATTACTTAAATAAATTAAAAATTTAGGACTTATTGAAAAGCTTTTTAAAAATTAAATTTGTTAAGAAAAAAGATATCCTTTCGCTCCGCTGGGATTCGAACGCCAGGTCAATTGATTGCCGGTCAGGTGCTCTACCACTAAGCTACTGGGGTATTATTGAAACTTGGGGAAAAAGAAAAAAAAGAAAAAAAAATGGTTGAATTTTCAACCACCAAAGATTTTTGAGCCAAGAAAGAAACAAAATGATCTTAATTATATTAATTTTGTTAAAAATTTAATTATTTTGCCAAAAAGTAATTTTTTTTCTGTCGAAAATTTAACTGTTTTGTTGAAACTTCTTCTTAACTGGACAATTCATTATTTTAGTTGAAAATGCATGCGTCTAGTTTAAAATTGGACTATTTTGTTGAAAATTATTATATTTTTTATTGAAAATCTAATTATTTATTTGAAAATTATTATTTTTTTAATTTAATCACTTTGTTAAAAAGTCTTTTTTTTTGTCGAAAATTTATTTAACTGTTTCGTTAAAAATTGGTCTTTTTGACTGGAAAATTCATTATTTTAGTTGCAAATGCTGGTTGAAAATTGGTCTATTTTGTTAAAATTAATTTTTTTTCCTGAAAATTGAACTACTTTTTCGAAAAATCATTTATTTTGTTAAAAATTTAATCACTTTGTTAAAAAGTCATTTTTTGCGGAATATTTAACTGTTTCGTTAAAAATTTGTGTTTTTGGCTGGACAATTCATTATTTTAGTTGAAAATGCTGGTTGAAGATTTGAATATTTTGTTAAAAATTCATTTTATTTTTATTTTAAAGCGATTTTTTTACTGAAAATTTAAATATCTGATTGGAAATTAATTTATCTTGTTGAAAACTTAATTATTTTGTCAAAAAGTCATTTTATTATCGAAAATTTAACTGTTTTATTGAAACTTCTTTTTGTTTGGAAAAATTCATTATTTTAGTTGAAAATGCATTCCCTACTTGAAAATTTGACTATTTTGTTGAAAATTATTATTTTTTTTCTACTGAAAATCTAATTATTTCTTTGAAAATTCATTTTTTTTTAAATTTAATTATTTTGTCAAAAAGTCATTTTTTCATCGAAAATTTGTCTTTTTAGCTGGAAAATTCATTATTTTAGTTGAAAATGCTGGTTGAAAATTTGACTATTTTGTTAACAATTCATTTTGTTTTTATTCTAACACCATTTTTTTACTGAAAATTTAAATATCTGATTGAAAATTAATTTATTTTAATCATTTTTTCAAAAAGTCATTTTTTTTGTCGAAAATTTAACTGTTTTGTCGAAACTTCTTTTTAGTTGGAAAAATTCACTATTTTAGTTGAAAATTGAAATACTTGATACTTGATTGAAATACCCCCACTTGAAAATTTGACTATTTTGTTGAAAATTATTTTTTTCTTTACTGAAAATATAATTCATTTTTTTTAAATTTAATTATTTTGTTAAAAAGTCATTTTTTCGTCGAAAATGTAACTGTATTGTTGAAAATTTGTCTTTTTGGCTGGAAAATCATTATTTTATTTGAAAATGCTAGTTGAAAATTTGACTATTTTGTTAAAAATAAATTTTTTATTGAAAATTTAACTACTTTTTTGAAAAACCATTTATTTTGTTAAAAATTTAACTGTTTCGTTGAAAATTTGTCTTTTTGGCTGGAAAATTCATTATTCTAGTTGAAAATGCTGTTTGAAAATTTGATTATTTTGTTAAAAACTTAATTATTTTGTCAAAAAGTCATTTTTTTGTCGAAAATTTAAGTATTTTGTTGAAACTTCTTTTTGGCTGGAAATTCATTATTTTAGTTGTAAATGCATCCCCGTAGTTGAAAATTATGTTTTTTTACTGAAAATCTAATTATTTCTTTGAAAATTCATTTTTTTTTAATTTAATCACTTTGTTAAAACGAAAATTTGACTATTTTGTTAAAAATAAATTTTTTACCTAAAATTTAACTACTTTTTTGAAAAACGATTTAGTTGGTTAAAAATTGAATGAATTTGTCAAAAAGTCATTTTTTTGTCGAAAATTTAACTATTTCGTTGAAAATTTGCATTTTTGGCTGGAAAATTCATTATTTTATTTGAAAATGCTGGTTGAAAATTTGACTACTTTATTGAAAATTAATTTTTCTTTACTGAAAATCTAATTATTTCTTTGAAAATTCATTTGTTTAAATTCAATTATTTTGTTAAAAAGTCATTTTTTCGTCGAAAATGTAACTGTATCGTTGAAAATTTGTCTTTTTGGTTGGAAAATTCATTATTTTAGTTGAAAATGCTGATTGAAAATTTGACTAATTTGTTGAAAATTCTTTTTCTTTTCTTTGAAAAATAATTTTTTACTGAAAATTGAACTATTTGATTAAAGATTAATTTATTTTGTTAAAAATTTAATTATTTTGTCTAAAAGCTATTTTTTTGTCGAAAATTTAACTGTTTTGTTGAAACTTCTTTTTGCCTGAAAAATTCATTATAGTAGTTGAAAGTGCATCCCCCTAGTTGTAAACTTGACTTATTTGTTGAAAATTATTTTTTTTTTACATGAAATTTAATTATTTCTTTGAAAATTCATTTTTTTTAAATTTAATTATTTTATTATAAAGACATTTTTTTGTCGAAAATTTAATTGTTTTATCGAAACTTCTTTTTGGCTGGAAAATTCATTATTTAAGTTGAAAATGCATCTCCCTGGTTGAGAATTTGACTATTTTGTTAAAAATTATTTTTTTTTACTGAATATTTAATTATTTTGACAAAAAGTCTTTTTTTTTGTCGAAAATTTAACTGGTTTGTTGAAATTTGTTTTTTGCTGGAAAATTCATTATTTTAGTAAAAAATTCTGGTTAAAATTTGCACTATTTTACTTTGTTAAAGAGTCATTTTTTTGTCGAAAATTTAACTGTTTCGTTGAAAATTTGATTTTTTGGCTGGAAAATTCATTATTTTAGTTGAAAATGAATCCCCCTGGTTGAAAATTTGACTTTTCTGTGGAAAATTATTTTTTTTTTACTGAAAATCTAATTATTTCTTTGAAAATTCAAGTATTTTGTTAAAAAGTCATTTTTTCGTCGAAAATGTAACTGTATCGTTGAAAATTTGTCTTTTTGGTTGGAAAATTCATTATTTTAGTTGAAAATGCTGGTTGAAAATTGGACTATTTTGTTGAAAATACATTTTTTTACTGAAAATTTAACTACTTATTTGAAAGACCATTTATTTTGTTGAAAATTTAATCACTTTGTTAAAAAGTAATTTTTTGTAAAAAATTTAAATGTTTCGTTAAAAATTTGTATTTTTTGCTGGAAAATTGATTATTTTAGTTGAAAATGCTGGTTGAAAATTGGACTATTTTGTCAAACATTCATTTTCTTTTTATTTTAAAACAATTTTTTACTGAAAATTTAAATATCTGATTGAAAATTAATTTATTTTCTTAAAAACTTAATTATTTTGTCAAAAAGTCGAAAATTTAACTCTTTTGTTGAAAATTCGTCCTTTTGGATAGAAAATTCATCTTTTATGGTAGAAAAATCATATTTTCTGTTTGAAATATGTAAATAAATAAATTGAAAATTTTCATTTTGAAAATGTATTGTTTTATTCCGTTTATAAAACTCTAAATATTGATGGTCAGGGAAAATGCAAAATTGGTCAACGAAAATTGAGGGAAAAGCTAGGGAATTTTGAAATTGAAGTTTTTCAGGAGACGTGAAATAAAGGAAACATTTTACCGAAAAAAGGAAGATTCCAGTTTCTTCTTGAAAATATTTCATCATTACAATTCGATACATCTAAGCAATAAATAGGCACGCGTAGGCAGTTAAATTAAATTATAGAATCATTTGTAGTTTTCGAGTGTACAGTCTTTTCGAAGAAAATTTGATCTTGTTAGTGTAAATACTCGTTCTTGAGTATTATTTCATTTAGTTTTTAAATATTGCAGTCTCTTATTAACACTACACTTAAAATTACGAGTTGTATTTACAAATCAACGCATACATCAATGCTGCGAGATCACTTTCCGTTTTTTTTTAGTCGTGTGCCAAATTCGGCACCGGCACTTTGTTCGTAGGAGGCTTCGTCGGAGGTGGGGTTGTTTAAATTATCCGGGTTTTCGGGTTCGTCGTTTTCGTATTCGTAATCTTCATTGGCGGGACCCTTTTCTGCAGATTCTGATTGTTCTTTATTTTCTCTGTACTCTTCGTTATCGGGAACCATTATTCTTAGAGGATGTTTGTCATCTTCGCCCTCCTGATTATTTTGTCTTGGTTGTTGATAACGCTGCTGTTGGCGGTATCTTTTTTCGTATTCTTCATTTTCCTAAAAGATTTGATCAAATTATTAATTATTATTAAAAATTTAGGAATTATTGAAGCTTGGAAAACATTTTTAAGTAAAAAAAAAATAAAACAAAAAATTGTTGAATTTTCAACAAAAAAAGATTTTTGAGTTGGACAATTCATTATTTTGGTTGCAAATGCTGGTTGAAAATTGGACTATTTTGTTGAAAAATAATTTTTTCTACTGAAAATTCAACTATCTGATTGAAAATGAATTTATTTGGTTAAAAATTTAATTATTTTGTCAAAAAGCCATTTTTTTTTGTCGAAAATTTAACTGTTTTGTTGAATCTTCTTTTTGGCTGGATAATTTATTATTTTATTAGAAAATGCATCCCCCAAGTTGAAAATTGGACTATTTTTTTGAAAATTATTTTTTTTACTGAAAATCTAATTATTTAACTGTTTCGTTAAAAATTTGTCTTTTTGGCTGGAAAATTAATTATTTTTTAGTTGAAAATGCATCCCTCTCGTTGAAAATTTTACTGTTTTGTTGAAAATTATTATTTTTTTACTGAAAGTGAAATTATTTCTTTGCAAATTCATTTTTTTAAAGATTATTTTGTTAAAAAGTCATTTTTTCGTCAAAAATTTAACAGTATCGTTGGAAATTTATCTTTTTGGCTGGAAAATTCATTATTTTAGTTGAAAATGCTGGTTGAAAATTTGACTATTTTCTTTAAAAAAAATTCTTTTTACTGAATATTTAACTACTTTTTTGAAAAACCATTTATTTTGTTAAAAATTTAATCAAATTGTTAAAAAGTAATTTTTTTTGTTGAAAATTGAACTGTTCCGTAAAAAATTTGTCTTTTTGGCTGGACAATTCATCATTTTAGTCAATAATGCATCCCTCTAGTTGAAAATTTGACTATTTTGTTGAAAATTATTTTTTTTTTACTGAAAATCTAATTATTTCTTTGAAAATCCATTTTTTTTTAAATTTAATTATTTTGTTAAAAAGTTATTTTTTCGTCGAAAATTTAACTGTAT
>CAKNYM010050609.1:127323-147746 GCA_932195095.1 Andricus curvator | reverse complement strand
TGAAAATGCACCCCTCTAGTTAAAAATGTCACTATTTTGTTGAAAATTATAATTTTTTTTTACTGAAAATCTAATTATTTCTTTGAAAAATCATTTTTTTCAATTTAATTATTTTGTTAAAAAGTCATTTTTTCGTCGAAAATTTAACTGTATTGTTGAGAATTTGTCTTTTTGGCTGGAAAATTCATTATTTTATTTGCAAATGCTGGTTGAAAATTTGACTATTTTGTTAAAAATAAGTTCTTTTTACTGAATATTTAACTATCTGATTGAAAATTAATTTATTTTGTTAAAAACTTAATTATTTTGTCAAAAAGTCATTTTTGTGTGGAAAATTCAACTGTTTTGTTGAAACTTCTTTTTGGCTGGAAATTCATTATTTTAGTTGGAAATGCATCCCCCTAGTTTAAAATTGGACTATTTTTTTTTTAAATTTTTTACTGTAAATTTAACTACTTTTTTTGAAAAATCATTTATTTTGTTAAAAATTTAATTACTTTGTTAAAAAATTATTTTTTGTCGAATATTTAACTGTTTCGTTAAAAATTCATCTTTTTGGCTGGAAAATTTATTATTTTAGTTGAAAATGCATCCCCCTGGTTGAAAATTGGACTATTTTGTTGAAAATTCTTTTTCTTTTTGTTGAAAAATAATTTTTTTTTTTACTGAAAATTGAACTATTTGATTGAAAATTAATTTATTTTGTTAGCAATTTAATTATTTTGTCAAAAAGCTATTTTTTCGTCGAAAATTTAACTGTTTTCTTAAAAATTTGTCTTTTTGGCTGGAAAATTTATTATTTTAGTTGAAAATGTATCCTCCTGGTTGAAAATTTAACTACTTTGTTGAAAATTCTTTTTGTTGGAAAATAATTTTTTTACTGAAAATTTCACTCTTTTCTTGAAAATTTGTTCTTTTGTAATGAAACTTTATTATTAGATTTGAAAATGCATTCTTCTGGTTGAAAATTTGATTATTTTGTTGAAAGTTATTTTCTTTTTGTTGAAAATCAATTTTTTTACTGAAAATTTAACTATTTTCTTGAAGATTCGTCCTTTTGGATTGAAAATGAATCTTTTATATTAGAAAAGTCATATTTTCTGTTTGAATTATGTAAATCAATAATTTTCAAAAGTTTGATCTAAAAATTGATTATTTTATTCCGTTTATAAAGAATTATAAGATAAAAATGTTACATGATTAAAATGCTGGTCTTTAAATATCGAAAATAAATTTTTTTACTGAAAATTTAACTACTTTCTTGAAAAACCATTTATTTTGTTAAAAATTTAATCACTTTGTTAAAAAGTCAGTTTTTTTGTTGAAAATTCAACTATTTCGTTAAAAATTCGTCTGTTTGGCTGGACAATTCGTTATTTCATTTGAAAATGTATCCCCCTGGTTTTAAATTTGACTACTTTTTTGAAAATTCTTTTTCTTTTTGTTGAAAAATAATTTTTTTTACTGAAAATTGAACTATTTGATTGAAAATTAATTTATTTTGTTACAAATTTAATTATTTTGTCAAAAAGCTATTTTTTTTCGAAAATTTAACTGATTTGGTTGAAACTCCTTTTTACCTGGAAAATTCATTATATTAGTTGAAAATGCATCCCCTAGTTGAAAATTTGACTATTTTGTTGAAAATTATATATTTTTTTTTACTGAAAATCTAATTATTTCATTGAAATTTGTTTTATTTCATTATTTTGTTGAAAAGTCATTTTTTTGTCGAAAATTTAACTGTTGAAAATAAACTTTTTACTGATTTAAATACTTTTTTGAAAAACCATTTATTTTGTTAAAAATTTAATTATTTGGTTAAAATGTGACTTCTTGTCGAAAATTTAACTGTTTTGTTGAAAATTTGTCTTCTTGGCAGGACAATTTATTATTTTAGTTCAAAATTCATCCCTCTGGTTGAAAATTGCACTACTTTGTTGAAAATTCTTTTTCTTTTTGTTGAAAAATAATTTCTTTTACTGAAAATTGAACTATTTGATTGAAACTTAATTTATTTTGTTAAAAATTTAATTATGTTGTCAAAAAGCTATTTTTTTGTCGAAAATTTAACTGTTTTGTTGAAACTTCTTTTTGCCTGGAAAATTCATTATATTAGTTGAAAATGCATCCCCCTAGTTGAAAATTTGACTATTTTGTTGAAAATTATAATTTTTTTTTTACTGAAAATCTAATTATTTCTTTGAAAATTTTTTAAATTTAATTATTTTGTCTTTTAGTTTGAAAATTCATCTTTTATGTTAGAAAAGTCATATTTTCTGTTTAAAATATGTAAATCAATAATTTTCAAAAGTTTGATCTAAAAATTAAAAAATTATAAGTTAAAAATGTTACATGATTAAAATGCTGGTCTTTAAATATTGAAAATAAATTTTTTTACTGAAAATTTAACTACTTTTTTGAAAAACCATTTATTTTGTTAAAAAATTCGTTAAAAATTTGTCATTTTTCTCAGGACAATTCATTATTTCAGTTGAAAATGTATCCCCCTGGTTGAAAATTTGACTACATACTTTGTTGAAAATTCTTTTTCTTTTTGCTGAAAAATAATTTTTTTTACTGAAAATTTAACTGCCTGATTGAAAATTAATTAATTTAGTTAAAAATTTAATTATTTTGTCAAAAAGCTATTTTTTTGTCGAAAATTTAACTGATTTTGTTGAAACTCCTTTTTGCCTCGAAAATTCATTATATTAGTTGAAAATGTATCCCCCTAGTTGAAAATTTGGTTGAAAAGTATATATTTTTTTTTACTGAAAATTTTTCAGCGAAAAATGAGGGAAAAGTCAGGAAATGTTCTAATTGAAGATTTTCGGGGACCTAAAAAATTTTTTTTGTATTTTTTTTCAAAAATTACCTGTTCCTGACGAATTTGTTGTTCTCTAAACTTTTTTTGTTGGTAGGTTTGCTTGAATTTGTCCTCAAAGCGTTGCACTTTGTTAAAGAGGCATTTTTTTATCGAAAATTCAACTGTTTCGTTAGAAATTTGTCTTTTTGGCTGGACAATTCATTATTTCAGTTCAAAATGTATCCCCCTGGTTGAAAATTTGATTACTTTGTTGAAAATTCTTTTCTTTTTGTTGAAAAATAATTTTTTTTCAATGAAAGTTGAACTATTTGATTGAAAATTAATTTAGTTAAAAATTTAATTATTTTGTCAAAAAGCTATTTTTTGTCGAAAATTTAACTGATTTTGTTGAAACTCCTTTTTGCCGGGAAAATTCATTATATTAGTTGAAAATGTATCCCCCTAGTTGAAAATTTTGTTGAAAATTATATTTTTTTTTTTACTGAAAATTTTTCAGCGAAAAATGAGGGAAAAGTCAGGAAATGTTCTGATTGAAGTTTTTCGGGGACCTACAATTTTTTTTTGAATTAAAAAAAAAAAAAAATTACCTGTTCCTGACGAATTTGTTGTTCTCTAAACTTTTGTTGTTGGTAGGTTTGCTTGAATTTGTCCTCAAATCGATGCTGCTGATCGTAACTTTCCTCTTCTCCCTCTCGTTGTTCATTTTCTCGATAAGATTCGTCTTTGTGATTCTCAGGTACGGGCTCGTCTTGTTGGAATTGTTGTTGTTTTTTTAATTGACCAATAAGGTGACTGTTCACATTACCAGCAGCTGCGAGTGCTGCCAGTTTTTCCGCCGCTTCTCTATTTGGAAGTGTCGTGTAAAATTGAGAAGATACACTGCTAGGGTTGTTTACCTTCAAAAAAAGGAGATATAAATAAATAATAAATAAATAAATTTTATATTAATGTATGAAATATCCTTCTTTAAAAAATATGTATGTCACGATTATTTGAAAAATAATTTTTTCTACTGGAAATTTAACTATCTGATTGAAAATGAATTTATTTGGTTAAAAATTTAATTATTTTGTCAAAAAGCCATTTTTTTGGTCGAAAATTTAACTGTTTTGTTGAATCTTCTTTTTGGCTGGAAAATTTATTATTTTATTCGAAAATGCATCCCCCTACTTGAAAATTTGACTGTTTTGTTGAAAATTATTTTTTTTTTTACTGAAAATCTAATTATTTCTTTGACAATTCATTTTTTTTAATTTACTTATTTTGTCAAAAAGTCATTTTTTTTCCAAAATTTAACTATTTTGTTGAAAATTTGTCTTTTTGGCTGGAGAATTCATTATTTTAGTTGAAAATGCATCCCCCTACTTGAAAATTTGACTATTTTGTTGAAAATTCATTTTTTTTTAAATTTAAATATTTGTTTAAAAAGTCATTTTTTCATCGTAAATTTGTCTTTTTAGCTGGAAAATTCATTATTTTAGTTGAAAATGCTGGTTGAAAATTTGACTATTTTGTCGAAAATTCATTTTCTTTTTATTTTAAAACAATTTTTTGATTGAAAATTTAAATATCTGATTGAAAATTAATTTGTTTGTTTACCTTCAAAAAAAAGGAAATATAAATAAATAATTAATAAATAAATTTTATATTAATATATGAAATATCCTTCTCTAAAAAATGTGTATGCCACGATTATTTGAAAAATAATTTTTTCTACTGAAAATTTAACTATCTGATTGAAAATGAATTTATTTGGTTAAAAATTTAATTATTTTGTTAAAAAGCCATTTTTTGTCGAAAATTTAACTGTTTTGTTGAATCTTCTTTTTGGCTGGAAAATTTATTGTTTTATTCGAAAATGCATCCCCCTAGTTGAAAATTGGACTATTTTGTTGAAAATTATTTGTTCTTACTGAAAATCTAATTATTTCTTTGACAATTCATTTTTTTAAATTTACTTTTTTTTGTCGAAAATTTAACTGTTTTGTTGAAAATTTGTCTTTTTGGCTGGATAATTCATTATTTTAGTTGAAAATGCTGGTTGAAAATTTGACTATTTTGTCAAAAATTAATTTTATTTTTATTTTAAAACAATTTTTTTATTTTAAAACAATTTTTTTATTGAAAATTTAAATATCTGATTGAAAATTAATTTGTTTGGGTACCTTCAAAAAAGAGGAGATATGAATAAATAATAAATAAATAAATTTTATATTAATATATGAAGTATCCTCTAAAAAATAGGTGTCACGAAAATTTCGAAAGCATTGTTGTCGCTTGGGTAATTTGAAAGATTATTTTATTATTTAAATTATTTTAAGATTATTGCATTATTTAAATTGAAATAATTATTTTTGAAACCAAAAACTACTTACAAATATCAATTTTGAACAAAGAATGGAAGAATGACATTTACAGTTAAAATAATTAATTTTCAACCAAGAAAAAGAGAATTTTTAACAAAATAGTTAAATTTTCAACCAAAGTAATGAATGTTCGATGAAAAAAAATTAATTCTCGACTAAGTGTAATAATTGATATTTCCACAAAAAATATTTTAATTTTCAATCAAAAATAGTTGAATTAAACCAAAAAATATAAAATTTTAACAAATTATTGGAATTCTAAAAAGAGAATAATTTTCAAACCAAAAAAGGAATTTTTGACAAAAAATTTGAATTCACAACCCAGAAATATGCATTTTCTACCAAAATAGTTGAATTTTCAACCCAAAACGTGAATTTTCTACAATAAAAAAGACAAATTTTCGACAAAAAATGGTGTAATTGAAGTTTGAGTTAAAAAAATTAATTTTCAATAAAAAAACTAATTTTCAGCTAAACAAATAAATTTTCAACCAAAAATATTAATTTTTTACCAAAAAAATCAATTTTAACCAAAAAAATTATTTTTCTATCAAATTCTGAATTTTTAAAGGAATATTCAACTTTATAGTTAAATTTTCAACCAAAAAGATTAATTTATACCAAAACACACGAATCTTCAATCAAATATTAAATTTTTAAAGGAATTTTCAACCTAATGACTAAATTTTCTACCAAAAAGGTGAATTAGTCACAAAGAAGATTAATGTTCTACAAGCAAAAATAAAGATTCAACAAAATATAGACATTTTCAACCAAGAACGATTTTTCAGTCAATAATGAAAAAAAAAATCTCATCCAAAATGTTGAATTTTGAAGCCAAAAAAAGGATTTTTGACAAAAAACTTGAATTTACAAGCCAAAAAAATGCATTTTCTACCAAAGTAATTAAATTTTTAACCCAAAAAATACGATTTTAAAAAAGAAGTGAATTTTCAACTAAAAAAGATGAATTTTCTAGCAAAAAGGGAATAGCTACACTTTCAGTCAAAAAATCCTTTAAAAAAAATTCAACAAAAATGTTATATTTGTAACCAAATAAATGTATTTTTAACTAAAAGGATCAATCTTCAATCTAAAAAATGAACTTTGAACCAAACAGATGAATTTTCAACCAAGAAGATTAAATGTCTACCGAAAAAGATAAAGTTTCGACCAAAAATAGAATACTTAAATTTTCAGTTAAAAAAAATTAATTTTCAATAAAAAAACTAATATTCGACAAAATGAATGAATTTGAACCAAATTTTGAATTTTTGAAGGAATGTCCAACCTAATAGTTAAATTTTCCACACAAAAGATTAATTTTCTACTGAAAAAGATTAATTTTTACCAGACACATTAATTTTCAATCAAATTTGGAATTTTTGAAGGAATTTTCAGCCTAATAGTTAAATTTTTAACCAAAGAAATGAATTTTCAGCAAAAAAGGTGAATTAATCACCAAGAAGATTAATATTCTATCAGAAAAGATAAAGTTTCAACAAAATACAGAAATTTTCAATAATATAATATAATTAATTAATACAAAAATTATTGGAAAAAGTTTTAACCCTGATGATACAAAAGCAGGCCTCAGAAATAGTGTAAATAGTGTCACAAATTAAAAAAATAGGGTCAAAATAGTATAATAAAAATTGTCAATTATTAAAAATGAACTTAAATGTTTATTTAAAATTTCATTTTTCTCCCTATATGTTATAAAAATTCCTTTATTAATAATAGAACCCAATTAGAAATCCAACCATTTTTCGATGAAAGTTCACTATTCTCGCTGAAAAGTTTACTATTAAATTTTTCTTTAAGAATTCATCTTTTTTATTAAAAATTTTATTCTTTGGTTCAAAATTGAATTATTTTTTTGAAAATCTGTCTTTTTGGTTTAATTTCAACAATTTAATTGAAATTTTATTTCTTCCTTGACTAACATATTTTTTTATTAAAAATCTATTAAAAATCTCTTTCTGTAGAAATTTAATCTTTTTTTATTAAAATGCAACTGTCTGGTTAAAGATGATTCGAGTTCGGTTGAAACTTAACTTTTTTGTTGAAAATTCACATTTTTGGGGTGAAAATTCAACTATTTTGTAAAAAAATTCGTATTTTCGTCTGGAAAATTAAATAATTCGGTAGAAAATTTAACTATTAGGTTGAAATTAATGTATTTTGTTGAAAATTCGTCTCTGTTGGTTAAAACCAACTGTTTTTTAATTTAAATTAAAATATTTTTAATTGAAATATCAACTCTTCGGTTAAAAGTTGAAATACTTTCTTATAAGTTCATTTTTTTTGGTTGAATATTCATAAGTTTAGTTTAAAATTCATGTTTTATTTATTTAAAAATTATTTTCTTTAAATGAAAATTAAACTATTTTGTTGAAAATTCAACAGATTGGTTGTAAATTATTTTTTTTTCTGAAAATTCAAATAGTTTGTAGAAAATTCGTATTTTCGGCTCGGAAATTAAACAATTTTGTATAAAAAAAAAACAATTTGGTAAACAATTTAACTATTTGGTTGAAAATTGATACATTTTGTTGAAAATTCGTTTCTTGGTAGAAAATCAATTTTTTGGTTAAAAATGCAACTGTTTGGTTGAAAATTAATCTGTTTTAGTAGAGGATTCCAGTATTTTGTTTAAAATTCGTCTTTTTTGGTTAAAACCAACTGTTTTTTAAATTTAAATTAAAATCTTTTTTATTGAAATATCAACTCTTCGGTTAAAAGTTGAAATACTTTCTTATAAGTTCATTTTTTTGTTTAAAGATTCATAATTTTAGTTGCAAATTCGTGTTTTATTTGGTTAACTATTATTTTCTCTAACTGAAAATTGACCTATTTTCTTGAAAATTCAACTAATTGGTTATAATTTTTTTTTGTTTTGTTTGAAAATTCAAATGGGTTGTAAAAAATTCGTATTTTTGACTCGAAAATTAAACAGTTTTGTATAAAATCAAACAATTTGGTAGTCAATTTAACTATTTGTTTGAAAATTGATGTATTTTGTTGAAAATTCATCTTTTTTGGTAGAAAATCATTTTTTTGGTTAAAAATGCAACTTTTTGGTTGAAACTTAATCTGTTTTAGTTGAGGATTCAAGTATTTTGTTTAAAATTCGTATTTGTTGGTTAAAACCAACTGTTTTTTAATTAATTTTTAAAATCTTTTTTATTGAAATATCAACTCTTCGGTTAAAAGTTGAAATACTATCTTATAATTTCATTTTTTTGTTTGAAGATTCATAAGTTTAGTTTAAAATACGTGTTTTATTTGGTTAAAAATTATTTTCTCTAACTGAAAATTGACCTATTTTGTTGAAAATTCAACTGATTGGTTGTAAAATATTCTTTTTTCTGAAAATTCAAATAGTTTATAGAAAATTCTTATTTTCGCCTCGAAAATTAAACAATTTTGTATAAAATTAAAGAATTTGGTAAACAATTTAACTATTTGGTTGAAAATTGATGTATTTTGTTGAAAATTCACCTTTTTTAGTAGAAAAACAATTTTTTTGTTAAAAATGCAACTGTTTGGTTGAAAATTAATCTGTTTTAGTTGAGGATTCAAGTATTTTGTTTAAAATTCGTCTTTTTTGGTTAAAACCAACTGTTTTTTAATTTAAATTAAAATATTTTTTATTGAAATATCAACTCTTCGGTTAAAAGTTGAAATACTATCTTATAATTTCATTTTTTTGTTTGAAGATTTATAATTTTAGTTTCAAATTCGTGTTTTATTTGGTTAAGAATTATTTTCTTTAACTGAAAATTTAACTATTTTGTTGAAATTTCAACTGATTGGTTACAAATGATCTTTTTTGTTGAAAATTCAAATGTTTTGTGAAAAATTCGAATTTTCAGCTCGAAAATTAAATAATTTGGTAGCATATTTGATTGTTTGATTGGAAATTGATGTACTTTGTTGGAAATTCGTCTTTTTTGGTAGAAAATAAATTTTTTTGGTTAAAAATGCAACTTTTTTGTTGTGAACGAATTTGTTTTAGTTGAGGATTCAAGTATTTTCTTAAAAATTTGTCTTGGTTGGTTAAATCTAACTGTTTTTTATTTAATATAAAAATCTTTTTTGTTGAAATGCCTACTATTGAATTTTTCGTTGAAAATTCATCTTTTTAGAATGAAAAGTAGTTAAAAATCGTTCTTTTTTTGTTAAAAATTATTTTCTTAAACTGAAAATTTAACTATTTTGTTGAAAATTCTTTAGGTGAAAAATGAGTTATTTTGTTGAAAATTTGTTTTTTCTTTGACTGAAAATTATTTTTTTTTTCACTGAAAATTTAACTATTCCAATTGAAACTTTAACTGTTTTGTTGAATTTTTAAAAATTGTTCTTAACTGAAAATGTAAGTATTCCTGTTGAATATTCCATCATTCCAGTTAGAAATTCATCTCTTTAGTTGAACATCAATTTTTTAAACTAAAAGTTCAAGTATTCAATTTTTGATTGAAAAAATATCTTTTTTAGTTGAATATTTGTCTTTTTGGTTTAAAATTCAACAATTCTAGTTTGAGATTCATAATTTTAGTTGAAAATTCATCAGTTTGGTTGACAATTAATTTTTTAACCTGAAAATTTAACTATTGTATTTTTGGTTGAAAATTGATCTTTTTTTAGTTAAAAATTCAACAATTTTGTTGCAAATTTTTTTGTTTTGTTGTAAATTCATCCTTTTTGGTAGGAAATTAATTTTGTTGTTGAAAATTCATCATTTTGGTCGAGGATTCAACTATTTTGTTAAAAATTCGTCTTTTTTGGTTAAAAAATAATCTTTTTGTTTGAAAATTTGTCTTTTTGGTTGAAAATTCGACTACTCCAATTAAAAATTCATCACTTTAGTTGAAAATATATTTTTTTTTTTTGAAAATTGAACTATTTTATTGGAAGTTCTTTTCTTCTTTCTTCTTCGTTTTTTATCTTTTTTGATAAAAAATGAATCTTGATGGTTGAAAATTTATTTGTTGGTTGAAAGTTTAACTGTTTAGTTGAAGATTAACTTTTTAGTTAAAAATTAATATTTTCGAGTTACAAAATTTTATTTGTTTATTTATTTTTAAAGTTACCTAAATATAATTTTTATAAGATTCTTGAGAAAATTCAAAAAGATCATTGAAGATTTCAGATATGTCGAAAAATACTAATTTTTTATATTATAGGATTTTACAAAATTTTAATAAAAGTTTGAGTCAGTTTAAAAGATGTTTAGGACTTTTAGAAGTTTGGATGAAATTAAAAAATATTTGATAAATTTTCGAAAATCTTTCAAAGTTATACAAGATTTTTGATCTCTTCAAAACTGCTTTAAATCCAAAGGCCTCACTTTTTTAAAACTAACTCTAATTATTCCTAAAATTTCGAAAAATGTTTTAAAATTAAATAAATTGCATTTAAATATTCCAAATTTTTTTCGACATTTTTATAAATCTTTTTAAATGTTTTGATATCTTATTAAATTTTCTGAAAAAATTAATTTTTTAAAATAAAATGTCATTTGAAATCTTTCCAGGAATCTTAAGAAATTATTTTTATTATCTTGAAATCTTGAAACTTTTTAAAAATCTTTTCAAATTATTTTTGAATCGTTTCAAAACTTCTAATTCTTTTCAATATTTTTAAAAAATTTCAAATTTACCTACATTTTTTTTAATTCTGCAAAGATAAAAAAATGGCCTTAAAAAGTATCTTAAAATTAATGTTTCAAAATAAAAAATCAGTTAAAATTTCCCCAGGAATCTTGATAAAATGTGTTCTTTATCTTGAAATCTTTCAAAATTTTTAAAAAGCTTGAAATTTTTTTTTCAAAATTATAAAAAATTTACAATTAAAATTTTTTTTTTTAAATCTTCTGAAGATTTCAATTCTTTTCGAATTTTTCTAAAATTTCTAAAACTTTGAAATATCTCTTTTATGACATATTTCGAAATCTTCAAAACTTAAAATTAACCTTTTGAAATAACTAATTATGAAATAAATAATAAAAAATTTTCCCAAATATCTTATTGTCGGTACCCGTAATTTTTTTAATTGAAATTTTATTCAATATTCTTTAATTTTTTAAATATAATAATCAGGAATATATTATGCTTTTCTAGAATATCCTAGAATGGTTCGAACATTTCTAGAATTCTGAAATGATATGGAATTTTCTAGCCAATTCTGGAATGTTTTAGAATGTTTAGAATTTTTTTCACTTTTTTAGAATATTCTACAATGTTTTTCATAAATCTGGAATCTTCTACATTGTCTTTGAATTTTTTTGAATTTTCTAGAATAGTTTAGAATTTCATTCAAGATTCTTTGTTATTAAAAATAATAATCGGGAATATTCTATGGTGAAAAGTCTTAACTTTTCTAGAATACTCTAGAATATTATAGAATGTTCTGGAATGTTCTGATGTATTAAAATAACATATTCTGGAATTTTCTAGAATGAGAATTTATTAATTTTATTGAAATTAGTGAAGTAGGAATTAATCTTCAAAGATTTTATTCATACTTGCAAATGGTGCGTTCAATTACACTGGTACTTGGAATTAAGCAGAGTCTGAGACATGGCTTGCATTGACCTTCGACATAAATCCAGACAATCGAAACGTAAACAGACAGGACCGCACGAAAAATTTCTGTTCGATCTGGACGCATGACGCAACCTGATGCAACTGACGCGCTGAGAGTATGGCCCTCATGCTCTCGGAACGACATAAACACGGACTAATTAAATCCAAGTTCTAGTGTAGTTTCATTTTGTGCGATTATTCTTCATTAATGATACTTTTCTCTTCCTCTAAAAGTCTCTAAATTTTTCTGGATTGGAACCATCAGCGTAAGGTTCAGAATTTTTTGTTTAAATCACTTTGAAAAAAATGGTATTTGGAAATGACCATTTTGTAGCATCCTTGATATAAGAAATCGAAAAAAAGGATCACTGTAAAGCCTGTTTGTATTATGATAGAATCTCTTACCTTATTATAATAGGTGGACTGTCCTCTCTGATTCAAAGTCTGCTCATACTCAATGTTATTCTCCTGCTGATCCGAGACCTCAGCTGGATAATTCAACTCTTCATTCGTCCTAAGAACACTATTAGCATCCCCTGTTCCTGCAGACTCTGGTTCCAGATTGTAATCAGCAGTTACTCTACCAGATCCGTAATCTTGTCCAATCAGGATCTGCTGCTGAGGACGTTGATTCTTTTTTTTATTGGCTTGTTCATCATAATTGAAGGAATGCATCTGAGGTTGCGAGAACCTAGTCACACCATTAGCATCGGTTTGGAAGAATTGACCCAGTTGTTGTTGAAGAATGTGTTGCTGAAGCTGGGGTTGTTGACCAGTTGTGTACTGTTCAGTGAGTTGTTGGGGGAAATTATTCAACAAGTCGTAAAGTTGAGTGGCTGAGAGAGGAGGTCCAGCTGGAGCTGGATGTCCTACATGCAGGTCAGGGAGTTGCTGTCCTCCAACTGGTGCCTGACTAGCTGTTCCTGGGAAACCAACTGAGAGAGTACTGTGAAGATTCGTTTGCATCGGAAGACTCGATTGTCCGAATTGAATCGTGTTGGTTCCGATAAGTCCAGTATTTGTGGGAGAATGACTTAGGTAGACTTCGTTTGCTTGAACCTCAGGATTGATGACTGTTGAGACTCTTGTTGAATCATATTCAGGAGTGTAGTAGGTTGGAGGTACCGTATGGTAATCCTTAATATTGTTGTTATTCGTTTCTGTAACTTCGTATTGATGCTGAGATTGCAGAGTTGGAGTTGGACTTGTCAGTGATCTTTGTGTTACGCCCGTTCCTGTGTCAAATCATAGAAATTTTTAGTTGAAAAGAATTTTTCACAAAGCCCCGTCTGAAAGATCGACTTTCGACGCATGTAAAGCGCTACGAAAATGAGAAATTTCCTTGTCAAATTCCTGAAAACAGCTCTTCGTTATAGTTTTGTTTGCTAAAATTCTTGAAGTTGGGACTCCAGAAAAGGTGCAAATGGTTCAAGATCAGTGGGGTAGGCCTTTCTAAAATACTGAGAGTTGCTGTAACTCATGATGAGAATCGCAAAAAAGTGTGCTTACGATATTTTGGAAAAAAGTAGAATGATGATAAAGCTAAAAGAAAAAGTTTTAGAAAGTGTCCAAAAATATTTTGATTATAACGATGATGACAGACGATTACCGACCGTTGTTTTGATTGGATGTAAACGAGATATTTGTCGGATTGAGAAGGGACGGGGGAAACAGTAATCTTGTCTGATTAAGCAACTTGTTATCATGCCATTGTCAAGATTGTGAAATTGCTAGGACGCCAAAGCTGGGCAATTTTACCATAGGAGATGTTTTACAGCACCGAAAAGATATTCTGGAACTTCAAATGCTGTCTCAGGTATAGCATTTTCTTTTATAGTTTTTGTCCATCATAAGGAAAGACGAGCTTCAAAAATGTAATCTGTAAACGCCTCTGGACAATCTTATTACATTTCTAAAAAAAGAGTCACCTATCATCCCTAGAGATCAAGTCACTCGACTCTTATTAAAAGAAACAAGAATGGAAGATGTAAGCTTTGGGAAGAATATTACCCAGGCAATGTGTCAACGGCAGTGTGAATCATCCTCAAAATTGTTCCGAATCCTAGCTAAAAGTAAAGTTAGAAAAGAACCAAAACTCTACCGAAGACATAATGTGTAAGCTTAATTTAATCTTCGCCAGAAAACTATAATTAGGATAGCTTCAGTACTCCTTTTTGCTAGTAAAACCCGGAAATTTATTGAAACGCATCTAAAGAGGAAACTATCAGCTGCAAATCACTGCCTCCGTAGCATCTAATTTTGATGAAATCCTTATTTACTGCACCAACTTAGAAGGCTTAATCAAATATACGAGAAAAACGGCAATCTTCCAACATACTTAAGTTTAGCATTGATAGTGTTGGCGGCTTTCTTGAGCTATGCTTGTCCATCCAGTAGACAGAAGATGCTGAACAAGGTGAATTTCATCGTCGAAGATATTATGAGGGAATCAAAGCAAAACGATAAAAATATTTAGGGGTAAAAAACTGTTCATCCTTGAACTGGTACAGAGCATTGAGAAGAATTTGGTGAATGTATCACAGTTGTGGTCAAAAATAGACATCAATTGTTTTGGTGAGACCATTGCTGCCGACCTAAAATTGCTAATATGATGGCTGGTATATCACATAGCCATAGCAGTCTCTACCGATGTACCTAGTGCTATGGAATGAAAAATGAACTGAGCGAGTGTGGTACCCCAAGAGCGATTCGTAACATCCAAGAAAATTATGATAAATGACAAACAGCAGGTGCAAACTTTTTCCAAGCTAAGAAATATTCATCCGCCGATATTATTCATGGGTAATGAAAACACGACGCTGTTGGACATAATTATACCTGCTGAGCTACATTTGATGATTGGCATGAATACCTCATTCAGTCACATAAGCATGTCTCGCTCAATTTCTAAATTCTGATTTCAAGGACCGTATTATTGCTTGCAAGAAAAGCTACCTTGTTCTTGAAATATCTGTAAAAAGACCACCTTAAGATTTTCTTCATTTTAGGCATAAACTAATCGGAATGCATCCCCAAAAAAGAATCAGCAAAACATCGAGATGGTCAAGCACCTCTTCAGTGAAAGTTGGTTTAAGCTAGGCGTACCGAGCTATTGCTCCAGCAGAACTGTTATCAAAAGTTACTGGTAAATTTCCATAAATTTGAGAAATTATAGAACCGTTAACTGGGGCAAAGCGGCGCACCCTTGATTCTGCATTTATGAATGCGATATTAGCTCCTTATAGAAGAAGCAATATCGCGTTTTAATTTGCCGGAAACTTTTTATAACTTTGATCAAAGTTCTGATGGACGCATCAATTCTGTTCCAAATCCGTTGCATCTTGAGGTTTTTTGGCCCTTCAGCTATCCAATTGATCAGTTGTCCAAATTAGAAACGAAAGTCAATCTTTCAGCTGGGTTGTTGTGAAAATACATACTCAATCTAATACTTATTTGATTATCGATTTAGTTTCGGAAAAACCTTTTTACCTGGAAAATGAATGTTATTCGACTCGTATGGCCTTCGAGGTGAATGGTCCTCGTGGTGACTCTTTTCAGACGCTTGTGATTCCACTAGATTGTATGGCTTATCAGCAGGACTTAAATTCGGAGCAGGAATCGTGTGAATAGGTCCTTTGTCGTCATCAATACCACCTCGATGGGAGGGTGGGATTATAACAGCTTCTGGTCGGTATTCCGGACTGTATTCAGGGACTTTGCTCAGTGAATGAAACTCTTTCACTGGTGGCCGTTGAGGTAGAGCTGCGTGATTGTTAAGAACGCCCATTGCAGGAATCTGATGAGTTTTCCATCCGTTGGGTACGACGTTGAATACAGGAGGACGTCGAATTCTGTGACGAAAAAATTCCAAGTTGTGTTATTTTTTCAAATCGACGTGGATTCCATATTTATTAATTATATTTAATTATTTACGAGGGGAAACAACTTCTAAAAATGCGGTTTCAGCGGAGGTGAATTACAGAACCCTGGCGAAAGTATCGGATAGGAATTTCTTTCGAACCAATCCGAAATCATCCTAATCATTCCGGGATCTGTATCCGAACCAATCCGAGTTAATTCGAACCAATCCGAAAAAATGTCTACATTTCGTTCGATCCAAATCGGTCAAAAATGAATCCGACTCAATCCGGTTCAATCCGAATAAATCCGAACCAAATTTTCAATCCGAATGAATCCGAACTCGGATTGACCTAAAACGATTTTCAATCCGAATGAATCCAATTCAATCCGAACTCGGATTCATTCGGATTCATTCGGATTGAAAATGCAGTGTATATCAATCCGAGTTCAGATTCATTCGGATTCATTTGGATTGAAACTTTCGTTCGGATTGATTCGGATTGGTTCCCTTTGGTATTCGGATTGAACCAGATTGAGTCGGATTAAATTTTAACCGATTTGGGTCAATATAAATGTAGAACTTTTTTCGGATTGGTTCGAATTGACTCGGATTGGTTCGGATACAGATTCCGGAATGATTCGGAAGGAATTCCTATCCGATACTTTCGCCAGGGAAGATTATAAATGGATTACCTAGGATTACACTCTATTAGTCAGATTATGTGGATTACTACAGACAACAAGGGGATTACTTTGAATTTCTCTGGAGTACAAGTAGATAATTTCGGATTACAATTAAGGGGATCATGTAGAGTTACAAGTGGATTATTGAGGATCACGAGTGGATTGCCCTACATTACTTGGATTATTCTGCATTACAAGTGGATTGTCAAGGATTACAAGTTGATTACCCAGGATAACAAGTGGATTTTTTCGGATTAAACTAGAATTATACTGGATTACTTGGATGAATCGCAATACCTAGGATTACAAGTGGACTAGTCAGGATTACATATGGATTACTCTGGATTACTGTTGATTGCAAATGGATTACCCAGAATTATTAGTGGATTACTGCTTGTTACAGGTGGAATAATACTGGCTACAAATTCATTATTTAGGATTACAAATGGATTACTCAGGATTACAAGTGGATTGCCCTGGATTACAAGGGGATTACCGCTGATAACAAATGGAGTACCTAGTGTTACAGGTGGATTACACAGGATTGCAAGCGGATCAATCTAGGATTACAAGTGTATTACCCTGAATTGAAGTTGGATTATCGCGGATAACAAATGGATTACCTAGGATTACAACTGCACTGTAAATGGATTACAAGAAGATTATTTGGGATTACAAGGGCATCCCATGGATTATTTGGATGCGAGGAGTACTCAAGATTAAAATTGGATTACTGTGGATTAACGAGTAAGAAGGATTAAAAATGGATTACCTTAGCTTACAAGTAAATTTCCTATGATTACACCCAATTGTTCGAATAAACGGATTACTACAGACTACAAGGGAATTACTTTGAACTACTCGAGAGTACAAGTGGATTATTTTGAATTACAAGGGGATTATCTGCCATTACAAGTGGATTATCTAGTATTAAGAGTGGATTACCCCACATAACTTGGATTATCCCGTATTATAAGTGGATTGCCTAGGATTACAAGTTAATTGCCTAGGGTTACAAGTGGTTTACCGCGAATTACACTAGGATTACACTGGATTAGTTGGATGAATCGCATTACCTAGGATGACAAGTGGATTACCCAGGATGACAAGTGGATTAATGCTGGTTACAAGAGTATTATCTGGAATTAAAATTGAATTACCGCGGATAAAAAATCGATTACCGTGGTTTGCAAGCGGATTAAAAAGGACTTCAAGTGAATTACAAGGGGATTATCTGGGATTACAAGTAAATTACACTGCATTACTCAGATACGTGGATTACATGGAATTACCTCAGGATTTTAAGTGGATTAATTGGATGACTCCAGATTACAAGGGAATTATGCCAGACCTAAAGTTTACTACTCTGGAATACAAGTGGATTATCTTGTATTACAAGTGAATCGCGACGGATTACAAGTGGTTTAACTAGGATTTTCCAGTATTACAAAGGGATTTCCCAGGATAGAAAGTGGATTACTTATGATTAGAAGTGAATTACTCATGATCACACGTGGAATACCCAGTATTAGAAGTGAGTTTTCCAGGATTGAAAGTGAATTACCAAGGATTACAAGTGGATTACTGAGGATTACAAGTGGATTACTTAAGATTACAAGTGGATTAATTCCAGTATCACGAGTGGATTATTTATGATTGCAAGTGGATTACTCTGGATTAATTAAGACTACAAGTGGATTACTCAGATCAGAAGTGCATTACTCACGATTACAAATGAATTACGTTGGATTACAAGTTGATTAATTAAGATATCAAGTGAATAACTCAGGATTAGAAGTGAATTACCCTGGATTACAAGTGGATTACGCTGGATTACAAGTGAATTACTCTGGATTACAAGTGAATTACTCTGGATTACAAGCGGATTACTCTTTATTACCAGCCAGGTACTCTGGATTACAAGTGAATGACTCTGGATTACAAGTGAATGACTCTGGATTACAAGTGGATTACCCTGGGTGCAAAGTGGACTTCTCTGGTTTACCAGCGCAATACTCTGAATTACCGGTGGATTATGCTGGATTACAAGTGAATGATTCTAGATTGCATGTGAATTACTTTGGACTACTCTGGATTACAAGTGGATCACTGTGGATTACCCTGGATTACAAGTGGATTACTATGGATTACAAGTGAATTACGCTGGATCACAAGTTTATTACCCTGGATTACTAGTGGATTACTCTGGATTAAAAGTGGATTACTCTTGATTACAAGTGAATTACGCTGGATTACATGTGGATTACTCTCGATTACAAGTGGATTACTCTTGATTGAAAGTGGATTACTCTGGATTGCAAGTGGATTACGCTGTATTGCAAGTGGATTACTCTGAATTACAAGTTTATTACTATGGATTGCAAGTGGATTACTGTGTATTACAAGTGGATTACTCTGGATTACCATCAGATTACTCTGTATTACCAGCAGATTACGCTGGATTTCCCTGGATACAAAGTGGACTACTCTTGATTATCAGCGGATTACTCTGAATTACCGGTGAATTACTCTGGATTACCAGTGGATTTTCCAGGATGGAAAGTGAATTACCGATGATTACAAGTGGATTACTAAAGATTACAACTGGATTTTTCAGGATTACAAGTGGATTTTCCAGGATTGAAAGTGAATTACCGAGGATTACAAGTGGATTACTCAAATTTACAAGTGGATTTTCCAGGATTTAAGTGGATTTTATAGGATTGAAAGTGGATCACTTAGGATTAGAAGTGAATTACTCATGATCACAAGTGGATTACTGAGGATTAAAAGTGAATTACTCAGGATTAAAAGTGGATTACTCTGAAGGACAAATGGATTACTTAAGATTACGAATGCATTACTAAAAATTACAAGTGGATTTTTCACGATTACAAGTGGATTTTCTAGGATTGAAAGTGAATTCCCGAGGATCACAAGTGGATTACGCTGAATTACAAGTGGATTACTTAAAATTACAAGTGGATTTTCTAGTATTGAAAGTCGATTACTTAGGATTAGAAGTGAATTTCTCATGATCACAAGTGGATTACTCAGGATTAAAAGTTGATTACTAAAGATTACAAGTGGATTTTTTAAGATTAAAAGTGGATTTTCCAGGATTGTAAGTGAATTACCGAGAATTACAAGTGGATTACGCTGAATTACAAGTGGATTACTTAAAATTACAAGTGGATTTTCCAGGATTACAAGTGGATTTTCTAGGATTGAAAGTGAATTACTTAGTATTAGAAGTGAATTACTTATGATCACAAGTGGATTACTCAGGATTAAAAGTGAATTACTCAGGATTACAAGCGGATTACTCTGAAGGACAATTGGATTACTTAAGATTACGAGTGGATTACTAAAGATTACGAGTGAATTTTTCAGGATTAAAAGTGGATTTTCCAGGATTGAAAGTGAATTACCGAGTCTTACAAGTGGATTGCGATGGGACACAAGTGGATTACTTAAGATTACAAGTGGATTTTCCAGGATCACGATGGGATTACTTATGATTGCTAGTGGATTACAGTGGATTAGAAGTGGATTTCTCTTTATTAATTAAGACTACAAGTGGATTACTCAGATCAGAAGTGAATTAGTCATGATTACAAGTGGATTACGTTGGATTACAAGTGGATTACGCTGGATTAAAAGTGGATTAATTAAGATTCCAAGTGGATTACTCAGGATTAGAAGTGAATTACCCTGGATTACAAGTGGATTTCTCTGAATTAATGAAGACTATAAGTGGATTACTCAGATCAGAAGTGAATTACTCATGATTACAAGTGGATTACGTTGAATTACAAGTGGATTACGCTGGATTAAAAGTAGAATAATTAAGATTTCAAGTGGATTACTTATGATTGCAAGTGAATTAAACTGGATTACAAGTGGATTTCTCAGGATTGATTAGGATTTCCAGTGGATTACTCAGGATTAGAAGTGAATGACCTTGGATTAAAGTGGATTACTTTGGATTACAAGTGGATTACGCTGGATTACAAGTGGATTACTCTGGATTAAAAGTGGATTAATCTGGATTAATTAAGACTACAAGTGGATTACTTAGATCAGAAGTGA
>CAKNYM010050609.1:87406-97737 GCA_932195095.1 Andricus curvator | reverse complement strand
ACGCGTGGTTTCACACGTGGATTTTTCTAGCCACGCAGAAATCAACGCTCAAATTTGTATCCTTCTACGCAGAATTCCACGTAGAAATCAACGTTCAAATTTGTAACCTTCCACGTAGAATTCCACGTAGAAATCCACGTTCAAATTTGTAACCTTTCACGTAGAATTCGACGTAGAATTATACGTAGATTTTCACGTGAATTTACTCGTGGATATACACGTGGATTTTTTTAGACACGTAGAAATCCACGTTCAAATTTGTAATTTTCTACGCATAATTCCACGTATAATGCCACGTAGTTTTTCATGTGGATTTACAAGTAAATTCATCTAGTCGAGTGTGAATCCACGTTGACATTGAAAATCTTCTACGTGGAAATGTACTTAGATTTCCACGTGAATTTATTTAGCCACGTGTGATTCCACGTAGATTTCTACGTGGATTTCCACATGAATTTATCTAGCCACATGAAAAATTGAAACATTCCACGTGGAACTCCATGTAGAATTCCACGTAGATTTTTACGTGGATTTGGACGCAGATATCTCTAGCCACATGGAAATCCACGTAGCTTTCACGTGGATTTTCAAGTGAATTTCTCTAGTTACGTGAAAATCCACGTCGAAATTTGAAAACTCCTACGTAGAATTCCACGTAGATTTCTACGTGGGTTTACACATGGATTTATCTAGTCACGTGTAAATCCACATGAAAAATTGAAACATTCCACGTGGAACTCCACGTAGAATTCCACGTAGATTTTTACGTGAATTTACACGTGGATATCCACTTAGTTTTCACGTGGATTTACACGTGAATTTGTCTATTTACGTATAAATCCGCGTTGAAATTTGAAACCTTCTGAGTAGAATTACACGTAGATTTCTACGTGCGTTTACACACGAATTTATCTAGTCACGTGTAAATCCACATGAAAAATTGAAACATTCCACGTGGTAGTCGACGTAGAATTCCACGTAGATTTTTACGTGGATTTACACGTCGATTTCTCTAGCCACGTAGAAATCTACGTAGTTTTCACATGGATTCACACATGAATTTCTCTAGTTACGTAAAAATCCGCGTTGAAATTTGAAACCTTCCACGTGGAATTCCACGTAGATTTCTGCTTAGGTTTAGGCGTGAATTTATCTAGCCACGTGTAAATCCACATAAAAATTTGGAACCATCCACTTAGAATTACACGTTCATTTAAACGTGGAATTTCACGTGCATTTACACATGAATTTATCTAGCCACGTCCAAATCTACATGGAAATCTGAAACCTTTGTCGTAGAAAATTCACGTGAATTTCCACGTGTATTTATTTAACCACTTGTAAATCCTCATGAAAATTTGAAATCTTTTACGTTGAATACTGCGCAAATTTTCATGTGAAATGTCACACAGAATTCCATGCGGATTTCTACGTGGAAGATTTTTCAAATTTCCATCTGCATTTTCACGTGCTTGGAAGAATTCACGTCGATTTCTATGTTAATTTCAATATGAAATTCCAAACAAATTTCCATGTGGATTTTCACATCTTTAGATGAATTTACGTGGATTTCCATCTAAATTTCTACCTGAAATTCCACGCAGAATTTCATGCATTTTTCCAGATAGCAGATGTTTTGAATTTCCATCTGGATTTCCAAACGCTTTAATAAATTCACTGGGGTTTCCATGTAAATTTCCACACGAAAGTCGACATGGATTTTCACGTGGAAGGTGTTTCAAATTTACATGTAGATTTTCACGTATTTGGATGAATTTACGTAAATTTATATATAAATTTCAACGTGAAATTACACGCAGAATTCCATGCCGATTATTACGTGGATTTTGTTTCAAATTTTTATGTGGATTTTCACGTGTTTGGATTAATTCACGTGGATTTTCATATAAATTCACACGTGAAACTCCACGCAGAATTTCATTCAGACTTCAACGTGGAAGATGTTTCAAATTTCCATGTAGATTTCCGCGAGTTTGGATGATTTCACGTGGATTTCCATGTTCATTTTAACGTGAAATTCCACATGAAGTTTCACGTGGAAGACGTTTGAAATTTCCATATAGTTTTCCACGTGTTTGGATGAATTCACGTGGATTTTCATGTAAATTTACACGTGAAACTCCACGCAGAATTTCATGCGGATTTCTACGTGGAAGATGTTTCAAATTTCCATGTAGATTCCCACGTGTTTAAATGAATTCACGTGGATTTCCAGGTAAATTTCCAAATTAAATTTTACGCAGTATTCTTTGCGTTTTTCCACGTACGGGATCTTTCAAATTTCCATATGGATTTCCACGTGTTTGAATGAATTCACGTGAATTTTCATGTAAATTTTAACCTGAAATTCCACTTGAATTTCGGGTGGAAGATGTTTCAAATTTCCATCTATATTTCCACGTGGTTAGATGAATTCACGTGGATTTCCATGTAAAATTTTTCCATTTATTTCCAAAATTCCATGTGAATATTTTCACCTGGGAATCGACAAGGGAAACGTTCACCATCTGCGAAGCATTTTGAGCTATGGATCTTAATCTGCATGTCGTTAACGACTTTTCAGGAGCGAAAACGTGCTTATTGCTCAACTAATCACAAAATAATTGCTGGAACGCCTCCATAATGCAAAAATTGGCCAATTAGGATCATTATACTTTCTTTGAGATTACTAGACATCGTTTCGGATTTTATACTATATATTTAAATTTTTGACAAATTGGTGCTAACAAACTTTCAGGACTGTATTTAACTTTCTTAACATGTTACATGGTAATTTTTTCCCTTTCATTCAGAAACTCAAAACTGGGTTTTGGAACATATTTCTGTGATTTAATTTAGGAGGAGAGATTATGGTTTATTTTTCAAATCTGAGTATTTTTTTTTTTTTTTCAATTTATTTTTGAATATTATTTTTTTGATGGTCTTTTAGACGTTCTGAAAACTTTTAATTTTTGGGAGTTTCCAATTTGCAGGGCTAGAATTAGAATTCTGAAGATATTTTTGGAAATTATTAGCGTTTCAAATTTCACGTTTGAAAACGGTCGGGAAATGACCAGGAATTTTCAAAGTTTTTATTAAAAAACATTTTTAATTTTTCAAAAATTTGTCAATAGAGATTAGGCGAAATATTTCTAAAGTTAAATCAAGTTCAGAATAACCATATTCCCATTCATTAAAAATTTTTTCATAGTATGAAATGTTTAAAAAAAATGAATTTCGGAATGGGGGAAATTCTAGGTCTGGAAATTAATTCTTTTCTTCTATAAGTATTTCTTTAAATTTATCTACTTCTTACTCCAGCTTCGGGGAGATTAATAAATTTCTAGGATTAACAAGGAATTTTTAGGAAATTTTGAATTTCGGGTAAGAAGAAAATTTCGAATTTTCCTGCATTTGACTATAAATGTCTATGGCCCAATTTAAAATTTAATATAATAAATTTAAATCCCAATTTAAAGTTGCCAATTTAAAATTTTCATTCTTAGGCTTACCAATTTTAATAATTTCACTACTTATAGCATTTGAAACTGAAAATTAATCAATTTCAAAATTTCAAAATGGACCATTTTTAAATTTATAAAGTTTTAAGTTAAAAAATTTTGAATTACTAAAAAATGGTACAATATCAAATTTGAAGCCTTTTAAACTAAACATTGACAGCTTTCAAAACTTAAAATAAAAAAAAATAATTTTTTTTTAATTTACAGTTTTGTATTTAGAGCAATGAAAATTTGGCAGATTCCTTGATTTCCTGAAAATCTCTAAATTCCTTGAATTCTCAAAAATCCTTGATTTTTCTGAATTCCCTGAATTCCTCGAATATTCTAAATTCCTGAAATTCTTTAAATTCTCGAACAATTCAAAAGAATGAAAAATCATCAAAAACTGAATATTTTTTAGGTAGTTTTTTTAATTATTCATGACCCTTTTCACATCCTGTCAAATTATTTGAAAATGTAAATTTTTTTTTTACAAAAAGCCTATAGTTTCTTTTTTGCCCATTTTTTTAGAATTTTTCCTGTTAAAAGAAAACACCTTTTCAGTTTTGTGCGGGATAAATAATTTTGTTGAGAGAAGATTTAAGAAAAATCAAATTGGGTCGAAAAAATGGGCTGTTAAATTTTTTTGTTTAAAACGCCAAAATTTAAATACTTTTTTAAAAATTAATTTAGCTTAGAAAACTATTTTTATTTTATAATATTATATTTATATATTTACTTATATATATTTATTATATTTATTTATATTATATTTATTATATTTATTTTTATTTAGAAAACTATTTTTTTTAAATAATAATAATTTTCACTTTTTTTTAAATACTTTGAATACTAAATTTAAATAATTTATATAAATATTTAAAATAATGATTTAAATTTAAATTTATAACTTTATAGAATTTTCTAACTCAAATAGGAAAAATACGTAATGATAAGGGAATGTTTTCCTCTATTTAAACGGCCTTGGAATTATATTTATTTTTCTGCGAAAATTTCGCTATAATTCTCAAATATAAATACTCTATTTGATTTAATTTGACTAAAATTTACTTTTATCTGCCTTTTTTCAACAATTCACTGGATTTCATTTTAATTTAGTTTTCTTTACTTGTGTTTAATAGAATTCAATCAAAATGACTTAAATTCATTTGTAATCAAAAAATGCAGTTACACCAGAACCCCGATTGCGAATCTCGCCTCGGAAGGGCCGCGGTGCGCGTGTACTCAGTCGAGTATATTGCGCAATATTATGCATTCCAATTGGAAACGGTTCAGGCGGCCCTGAATGTTTACGTCTTGATTCCCCCGATTTAGTAACAAGTCTCTTTGCAGGTAAATCCCGACACTGTTACAAAATCGGGGTCCGAGTGTAATTCCATTGTAATTCTCTTGGATGATGTCATTGAGTTGAATTCATTTCGATTTAGTTAAAACAGAGTCAAATTTATTTAGGTTTATTTGAGCTCAGTTTAATTGACTTAATTTCTGTTGAATTTCTTGTTTAATTTACTTGAATTTAATTGAATTTGAATACAATAAAATACTTTAATTAAATTAAGTATAATCATGTTGATTAATTATATTAGACCAAATCCATTTCATACTGTTTTCCCGGGTTGGGAAGTGATAGCAAAGGAGGGGAAGTAGGAGACGTAAAGGATGGAATAAGAGAAGAAGAGAGGGGAAATAAGGTGTTGGTGAGTAGGGAAAATAAGAGGAAACGAGTGGAGGGGAAGACGGAAAAGTGAGTGGTGGGGCAACTGATAGGAAATGATGAGAGGGGAAGTATGGTAATTAAGGAGAAATGAGGAGAGTGAAAGTGAATGTAAATGACGATGGAGGAAGTGAGGGTAAACGAGGGGTGGGGAAGTATGGAATGAAGGGAATGAGGTAAGGTTAAATAAGGAGAAGCGTAGGGCAAGTAGAAGAAGTAGGGGAAATGAGGTAAGAGGGAGAAGGGTAGTAAGGGTAAGTGACGAAAAATGATGGTATGGGAAATGTGGGCGAAGTTTGGGAGTAAGGGCAAACGAGGGACGGTGGAGTAGGGGGAACGAGGGGAAATGAAGGTAAGCAAGCAGAGGAAATTATGTGAATAGGAGGAGGGAAGTAGGGGCAGGGGTAGTAGAATAGTGTGGTGAGTAGAATAAGAGAGGGAGGGGTGAAGTAGAGTTGCAAGGGAATAAGTATAGTAGCGTAAGTGAGGAAAAGTATTGAAGGTAGAAGTGGGGTGAAGGGGTAAGTGAGAGGTGAGATAGTAGGGTGGGAAAGTGGGAAGAGGGGAATTATGGGACGTAAAATATGAGAGGGGAAGATTTTAACTACTTAATTAACGTCTAAATAGGCTACGAAACCCATTTTTGTATGCTCGCGGATTCTGCTTTTACTAATTTCTTAGAGGAAATGAGGCAATACGTGAAAGACAATTTTTTTACGAAATTATGCTTATTTAAATTTTGTGCTTCCTTCAAAAAAAGGGAAGTAGGGGAAGTAGGGGAAATTATGGAACGAGAAGGAGGTAAGTGAGGGGAGTGGAAGTAGGGTAGTGTGGGGTAGTAGGGGAGTGAAATGAAGAGGTGGGAAAGTAGAAAGGGACGGAGAGGAGAATAGTAGGGTGAGTGAGGGAAAGTATAGGAGGGAGAAGTGTTGGAAGGGATAAGTGAGGGGAGGGAGAGGAGAATTATGGGTAGAGAGGAAGTAGGGGAAAGAAGAGGGAGTAGGGGGGATATGGGAGGGGAAGATTTGAACTAGTTAATTTCGCGAAAAAAAATTTCTACCGATTATTGCTACTCACAAGTATCAGAAAATTACGGAAAATATGACTCTGCAGTCAATTTTATTTATTATTTAAATAAACAATGCAATAATTAATTCAAATTTTCATATGGTGTCGATTTTGGAAGCAACCTAACAATTTAATTTAACTAGAATCACTAATCGCGCCCTATGCACGCGTGTAGTTTTTTTAATTGCGAAGAAAAATAATTTTAAATGCAAAATAAAAATTTGATAAATAATGATTTATATAAAATATCAATTATAATTGATATTTTACCTAGAAAATATTTTAATTTTAAATAAAAGACATTGGTCTTTGACACAACAAATGTTTTTCAAAAGAGACGAATTTTCTACAAAACTTTAAAAAGGTTTTGAAAAGGTTTTGAAAGGTTTAAAAGGTTTCATTTTTAACGGAAAAAGATTACATTTCTACTAAAAAAAGTGAATTTTCAAACCAAAAATATTTTTCAATCAAGAAAGAAAAAAAATTTCAACCAAATTATAGTTTCAGAAGAAAAATAATTTTTAGTACAAAATAAAAATTTCGATTAACAATTTATTTTTTTAATTTACTTGTTTTAAGGTTATATAAATATTTTTTCTGAGGTTTCGTGGAAGAATTTGAGTTGATTTAAAATATATTGCAGAATGAATATCCTGAATTTATATCTTTTAAACTGACTGAAACTAATTCTAAAATTATTTTTAAATTTTGCAGATTCTTTTTTGGCAATTTTGGAAATGTTTTGAAATCTTTTAAAATATTTAAAAATATTCTCTTGAAATCAATGTTAATTTTCCCAGGAATCTTAAGAATTTTTTTTTTATTATCCTGAAACCTTTGAAAATCCTTGAAACGCTTCAAAATTTTATATCAAAATCTTAAAAAATCTACATTTTATTTAAAAAATTGTTTAATCTGTCGAAATTTTGAATTATTTTTTAAAAATTTCTAAATATATATTAAAAAAATTGGAATTTTCCCTGAAACTTTTGAAGGATCTTTCAAATATAAAAAAATTTCTTAAAAATCTTTTCCAATCTCTTGAAACCTTTAAAAAATCTTCAAAAAGCTTCTTTTTTTTTCGAAATCTTCAAAAACTTACATTTTGTTTAGAATTTTTTTGAAATTTTTTCAAGATTTGAATTATTTTCGAATTTTTTGAAAACTTCTAAAACTTTGAAATATGTATCTTTAAAAAAAAATGTGTCGCAGTGGGGCCACACGGCAGAAGTGAAACTTTACGCGCGATTGGCGTCATATAGAGTACAATAATGCATTGAGGACGCGCATGAGTGCAAAGGAGCTTGCTTAGGAGTGGAGTAGTGGGGAGATCTCATAGTAAGAGATTTAAATCATTTTCGAATGTTTTAAAAACTTCGAAATATGTATCTTTTAAAAAAAATGTGTGTGGCAGTGGGGCCACACGGCAGAAGTGAAACTTTACATGCGCTTGGCATCATATAAATAGAGTATCATACATTGAGGACGCGCATAAGTGCAAAGGAGCTTGCTTAGTTGTGGAGTAGTGGGGATATCTCATAGTAAGAGATTTAAATCATTTTCGAATGTTTTGAAAACTTTGAAATATGTATCTTAAAAAAAATGGGTGTGGCAGTGGGGCCACACGCCACAAGTGAAACTTTACGTGCGATTGGCATCATATAAATAGAGTATCATACATTGAGGACGCGCATAAGTGCAAAGGAGCTTGCTTAGTAGTGGAGTAGTGGGGACATCTCATAGTAAGAGAGTGCAGAGAGAGAGAGAGAGAGAGAGAGTGCAGAGAGAGAGGGAGAGAGAGAGAGAGAGCACATAAGGCTTTGCTTAGACTGGCAGTAGTGGGGATAACGAAGAGGAGTCTTTAGAGAAATTGCGAATCGTCGCACAAAAGGGAGACGCGATTACAGAGACGTATAGAAAGTACACCGTTCTGGATTAGGTTAATAAAAAACAAACACGTTTCTCGATCTGAAAAGATTTTGTTTAAAATCTCGTGATTTATCAACCTCAACATTTTTGAAATAATAAGAAAATATTTTTTAAGTTTATTTTCAATATTATAAACATTTTCGAAAGTTCTTTACTTTCCAAACTTGAAAAATATCGTCTGCAAATTTTCAATGGTGATTAAAAACTGGTAGTTCGCCTTGAAGTCTCATTAGGTGCGGCCCACTTGAGACCTGGTCTAGGTCTAGGTCGTTTATCTTCGCACGTGGTCGACTTTTTGCAAAATACAAATTTGTATCTACCTTTCCCGATTTTTACTCTATTTTAATAATTAATAAAACCAAAATTTATTTAAATCTTTTTTATTTTAGCCTTTTATTTGAGCCTTACCATCTCAGTCAAATATTAATATTAATATAATTATTAATATTCAGTATTTACAAATGTCTTACTATGGATTTTTAAATTGTTTATGTTTTTAATAATACGAAATAAAAATTCAGAAACGTATTCACTGCTAGGTCCCTAATAATTTTTGTATGAGAAAAATGATTTTACTCTTACGTTTTGAAATTGAAATTTGACCTGAAAATAATTTTCTTATTGTTATATGTTGATATTTTTTAATTAATGTTAAAATGAATAAAAGAAATCGATTTTCGTAAAAGCAATTCATTATTTAAAAATTTGTTATTAAGAATTTTAAATTTGTTTATATTTTTATTATTAGGAAATTAATATTTATATTAATATTTAGTATTTACGAAATTCGCTAATATAGATTTTTAAATTTTTTATGTTTTTAATATCAGAAAATGAAAATGCAGGGCCGTGAGCGCGCGCTTGCGTTTATTGTTAGTCCCTTACAAATTTTTGTATGATAATAATTATTTTATTTCAATGATTTGAAATTGAAATTTCACCTGGGGATCATTTTTTTATCGGTATATTTTAATATTTTTTCAAATTAATATAAAAACAAATAAAATTTCGCAATGAACTTTACTATCTCAATCAAATATTTACGAATTTTTTATCATAAATTTTTGAATTGTGATATTTTTCATATTAATATATTCTTTTTTAAATTGCATTGGGGATCATTTTCTCATTTGTGTATTTCAATTTTTTTGTTCAATTCATATATGAAAATAAATAAAACGAATCGATTTTCGTGAAAACGGTTTATTGAACCTTCGGGTTACTACTTTGAATTTCGCAAGGAACCACTGTTTTACCATATTAGTCAATTCTTAATATTAATAATAATATTTCCGATTTTTTTATTACGGATTTTTAAATTGTTTGCTTCCAATATTAGGAAAGAAAAATGCAGGGACGTGGATGCACTCCTTGCGCGGGGGCTTTTATTGCTAGTCTCTTAATATTTTTCTTATGAGAAGAATTATTTAATTTTTTGGTTTTGAAATTGAAATTTAACCTGGGAATCATTTTTTTATTGGTATATTCCCAAATTTTTCTTAATTGATTATGATTAAAGCGGTTCACTCAGCATTCGGGTCTCTGCTAGCCCCTTAATAATTTTTGTAGGAGAAGAATTATTTTACTTTTAGGTTTTGAAATTTAAATTGCACCTGGGCATCGTTTCATCAATAGCATATTTCAATATTTTTTAAATGAATATAAAAACTGATGAAATAAATCGATTTTAGTGAAAGCCGTTCACTCAACCTTCGGGTCTCTTCTAGTCCCTTAAAATTTTTGGTATGAGAAGAATTATGTTACTTTTACGTTTTCAAATTTGAATTAAACCTGTGTATCATTTCATTATATATATATATATATATATATCAATATTTTTTAATAATTATGAAAATTGATAAAATAAATCGATTCTAGTGAAAGCTGTTCACTCAACCTTAGGGTCTCAGCTAGCCTTTAAAATTTTTTGTATGAGAAGAATTATTTTATTTTTACATTTTGAAATTTAAATTGAACCTGGGTATCATTTTAGCACTGGTATATTTCAATATTTCTTAAATTAATATGAAAATTGATAAAATAAATCGATTTCAGTGAAAGCCGTTCACTCAACCTTCGGGTCTCTGCTAGTCCCTTAA
>CAKNYM010050609.1:56204-73264 GCA_932195095.1 Andricus curvator | reverse complement strand
GAATTGGAAAATTCCAGGATAATAAGACTCCTGAATTGGAAAATTCCTGAATAATAAAATTACCGAATAATAAGATTCCAGAATTGGAAAATTACCGAATAATAAAATTCCTGAATTGGAAAATTTTTGAACAAAATAAAATTCCTGGGTAATAAGATTCCCGAATTGGAAAATTACCGAATAATAAAATTCCTGAATTGTAAAATTCCCGAACAAAATAAAATTACCAAATAATAAGATTCCCGAATTGGAAAATTACCGAATAATAAAATTCCTGAATTGGAAAATTTTCGAACACAATAAAATTCCCGGATAATAAGATTCCCGAATCGCAAAATTACCGAATACTAAAATTCCTGAATTGGAGAATTCCCGAACAAAATAAAATTACCGAATAATAAGATTCCCGAATTGGAAAATTACCGAATGATGAAATTACTGAATTGGAAAATTCCCGAACAAAATAAAATTCCCGAATTGGAAAATTCCCGAATAATAAGATTCCCGAATTGGAAAATTCATGAACAATAAAATTCCTGAATAATAAAAATCCTGAATGATAAGATTCCCGAATTCGAAAATTCCCGTATAATAAGACTCCTGAATTGGAAAATTCCCGAATAATAAGATTTCCGAATTGGAAAATTACCGAATCATAAAATTCCTGAATTGGAAAATTCCCGAACAAAATAAAATTCCCGGATAATAAGGTTCCCGAATTGGCAAATTTCCTAATAATGAAATTCCCGGATAATAAGATTCCTGAATTGGAAAATTCCCGAATAATAAGATTCTTGAATTGGAAAATTCCCGAATAATAAGATTCCCGAATAGGAAAATTCCCGAATAAGAAGATTCCCTAATTGGAAGATTACTCAATAATAAAATTCCTGAATTGAAAAATTCCGGAATTGGAAAATTACCGAATAAAAAAATTCCCGAAAAATAAAATTTCCGATTAATAAAATTCCCAAATAATAAAATTCCCGAATAATGAAATTCGCAAATTCCCGAATAATAAAATTCTTGAGCAGTTTATAATATTACTAACTTTGAAAATTCCCGAATAATAAAATTCCCGACCGAAATTTGCCGAATTATAAAATATCCGATCTAGAAAATTCTCGAATGTAAAGAATTAATTTTTATTTATGAAATAAATTAAATTATTACAATTGAATGTTCTTTTAATAATAACAAAATTTTAATTGTTTATATTTGGGAATTTTTCTAGTTCGGAAATTTCATAATTCGGCAATTTTCTGTCGGGGACTTTATTATTCGAGAATTTTCAAATTCGGTAATATTATAAACTGTCAGGAATTTTTTAATTCAGTAATATTATAAACTGTTCGGGAATTTTATTATTGGTTAATTTTCCATTTCGGGAATTTTATTATTCGGAAATGTTAATAATTGGGAATTTCCCAATTCGGTAATATTATAAATAGTCGGGAATTTCATTATTCAGGAATTTTCCAATGGGACGACTGAAAAATCCCGAAAAATAAAATTCCCGACACTGTGAAATTCCCGAATTGGAACATTTCCAAATAATACAATTCCCGAATAATGATGTTTCCAAATAATAAAATTCCTGAATTGGAAAATGGTCGAATAATAAAATTCCTGAATAATGAGATTCCCGAATTCTCAAATTGCCGAATAATAAAATGCCCGAGCAGTTTATAATATTACCAAATGTGAAAATTCCCGAATAATAAAATTTCCGACAGAAAATTGCCGAATTTAAACAATTAATTTTTATTTATGAATTAAATTATTACAATTGAATGTTTTTTTATTAATAAGAAAATTTTAATTGTTTATATTTGGGAATTTTTCTAGTTCGGAAATTTCATAATTCGGCAATTTTCTTTCGGGAATTTTATTATTCGAATATTTTCAAATTCAAATAATAAATAAAATAAAAAATAAAATTTCAAATTCAAATAATATTATAAACTGTCGGGAATTTTTCAATTCGGTAATATTATGAACTGTTTGGGAATTTTATTATTCGGAAATGTTATTAATTGGAAATTTTCAAATTCGGGAATTGTAGAATGTCGGAATTTTATTTTTCGGTATTTTTTTGTCGTCCCAAATAAACCTAATAAAAACTTTGATGTTTAATCAGATATATAATTTTATTCAAAAGGAGGACTAGATTTTGTGAAAGCAGTCTTCCCCTTAACATAAAGTCATAAACATTATGACTGCTGTTCACAGCAGGTGGTGCGCGCGTGAATTAACAAGTTAATTAATCCACAGATTATTCCAGAATTTATTGAATAATTTGCGAAATCATTATTACGGACGTCTCTGGCTTTCAAAGAATTATTTTTAATTTTTTTGAAAATCTTTCACTTTCGCTGATGGACGTTCATGGCCTAGAAAAACGAAAGTATATAATTACATTCTCCAGTCACGAACAAGATCTTTTTACTTCCTTAAAGATTGTTTGTTCCCTCCAAGGTCTACTTTTTGTTGATTGAAATTTTTCTAATATGTTGTTTATTTTGAGTTTTTAAATAAATATAAAAAATAAAAAAATATTTTTTTATTCTAAACTGATGGAACACTTCTTAGCAAATTTTCAAGGGGATGAGATGAAAAATACCGAAAATATAATTATCAAAATAAAAAAATTCAGAAAAATAAAAATTTCCAAAATTTCAAGTTACCGAGAAAAAATATAACTACCGAATTTGTTTATCAACGAAGTCAAAATCTTCAGAAAGTGAATGTTAACGAAAGCTACAGATACCAAAAATAAAACTGAATTCGAGAATTTCCGCATTTTAAAAATTCGGGTTTTCAAATTTATTTTGATAATAAAAATTAGATGACATAATTTTACCGCAAAAGAAAAATTCTGAATGATGAAAAATGGAAACCGCCGGAAATATAATTATCAAAATAGAAAATTTCCGAAATTTTAAATTACCAAAAAAAAAAAATATTATCGAAATTGTTAATTAATGCAATTAAAATCTTCCGAGAGTGAAACATAGCGCAAACAGAAAATTCAGAAATTTCAAGTTACCGAAATTATTAATTTCCCGAAACTACAAATTCCCGAGAATTTCATATTTCCGAAATTTCAAATTCCTGAAAAAAAATTTAACAAAAAAACTAAAATTTAATTAATATTACGAATGGTATGACATAATTTTACTGAAAAAGGAAAATCCCGAATGTTGAAAAATACCGAAAATATAATTACCGAAACAGAAATTTGCGAAAAATGAAAATTTCCAAAATTTCAAATTACTGAAAAAAACTACCGAAAATGTTTGTTCTCGAATTTTTAAAAACCGAATTAATTTTTGTGATGTCATATGCCTGAAATTTCAAATTCCCGAAATTAGTAAAATTCCGAATTTTCAAATTCACATAAATAATAAATGGTCGAATTTTCAAATTTTCGAAAATATGAAAAAAAAAGAATTAACAGTACACTTGAGAACAAATAACCCATATAAAATAAAATATTATTCTGACAGAAGAAAATTAATAAATTTTTTTTTTGCGGGAATTTGAAAATTCTGCAATTTACTTTTTTCTGAATTTTGAATTTCCTTAATTTACTATTTTTGGGAATTTGAAAATACGGAAATTTACTATTTTCGAGAATCTGAAAATTCAGCAATTTTCTATATTCGGGAATTTAACAATTCGGCAATGTACTATTTTCGGTAATTTGAAAATTCGGGTTTTCAAATTTTGAGAATATCAAATTTCGGGAAGAAATTTTCGGTATCTTTTTTTTCTTTCGGAAATTTGAAACTCAGGAATTTTTCGAAAATTTTCTATTTCGGTCTGATCTCGGTAATTACGTTTTTAGCGTTTTTCATGAATCAAAATTTTTTTTTTTCGGAAAAATTATGTCAGTCCAAATTTTCCAAAAAAGGAAATATACGGAAAAAATATAACTTCGAAACATTGTTTATTTTTGAAGTTGAAATTTTGAAAGTTAACGAAATTTAAAATTAAAATTAATAATAATAACAAAATTTAAAAAAATAATATTAAATATAAATATAAATAATTATATAACATATAAATAAATCAATCAGAATATCAATACAATATTATTATCAAATATATACAAATTAAATAATAATTAAAATTTCAAAAATTTCTAAGTACCGAAATTTCAAATTCCCGAAAATTTCTGAGTCCGGAAATAAATATTTGAATAATATTTTTCATCTGTTAGAATAATATTTTATTTCATACCGATTTTAGAAATTTGAAATTTCAGGTTTTAAAATTTTGGTAATTACTAATTATGTAATTTCGGGAAATTGACATTTTTTATTTTTCTAGTTTACTTTTACTTACAAAATATTTCAATTGCGTTAATAAATATTTTCGATAGTTTCATTTTTTTTAGTAATTTAAAATTTTGGAAGTTTTCATCGTTTTCATTCTTCGCAAATTTTCTGTTTCGATAATTATATTTTCGGTATTTCTCAAAATTTGGGATTTTTCTTTTTAGGCAAAATTATGTCATTTAACGGCACGTATCTAAAATGAAATATTTTTTCTATCTTCTAACAGATAAAAAATGGTAAACATTATTTTTTATTATTTTTCCGGGAATTTGAAATGTTGGTAATTTATTAATTTCGTGATTTTTAAAATTTTGGGTTTAAAATTTAATTAACACTAAAATTTCGAGAATTTAATAATTTCTGTAATTTTAAAATTCTGAAGTTTTCTATTTTCGTTAACCTTCACTTTCGGAATATTTTAACTTTGTGAATAAACATTTTAATAGTTTTATTTATTTTCGGAAATTCGGAATAATTTTTCGGAGAAAGCCAAATTCTTAATCATGGAAAATGCCCAAAAAAAGATAAAACTACCGAATATATTTATTCCCGATTTTTAAAAATTCCCGAAAATAATAAATTTCCGTATTTCCAAGTTCCCAAAAATATTAAATTGACAAAATTTAAAATTCCGGAAAATAGTCAATTGTTTAGTTTTTAAATTCCCGTAAAAAAATGTAGTTTTTTCTATTGAAATAATTTTTTATTTTATACGGGGTATTTATTCTCAAGTGTACTATTAAATTAAATTTTGTTATTTTTGGGAATTTGAAAATTCGACAATTTACCATTTTCGTGAATTTGATAAATAGATTTGAATCAATAAATTATCTGATTTTGAACGAGTGGATTTTTCTGACAGATTTTTTTTTATTTATTGAAATTAATTGAATATAAATAAATAAATTCAGTCAAATATTGATTTTTTTAGGGATTCAAATTTGGTCATCAACTTAGCTCATTCAAAACTGATCTCTTTGAATGTTGAGCCAAGCTAAAGTTTAAACCACCTACGACAACAATATTATCATCAAATATTTAGTTCATAACAGTAATATAAAACTTTTCAAAAATTTCAAAATTCTGAAAGGAACAAGTACCTAAAAAATAATTCTTTTGCCTCCAAATGTCAACGTCAAAGTCGAATGTTACCTTAGTCTCAAATCTCAGTCTCAAATTCTATGTCCTATGCAGACCAGAATCCTTCAAACTGTATCCAACAGATGGTTGAATTTCAAACCCCTGGTGGATTAATTTCCCGCCAAAAATAGCATCACCAAATTGTTTCGTATGAAACGATTCAAACGTCTCTAGAGGAAAAGGTCCATTTCCAATTTGTTGAAAATTCTGTCGATGTTCCTTAGGTAGTTCATTCAGAATCGGAATCTTCAATGGCTCTTGGCCAAATCCGATTGGCAATCCAGAAAAAAGAGATCCTTTAAATCCACCAACTTGTGAACTTGAAAATTGTTCCTTCGAATTGAGCTGCCCAAGTGTTGTCAATTTGGGTAATTCGAAACCAGAAATTCCATTCTGGAAAAGTGGGTTCTTTTCATTCTGGAATTTCATCGGCTCAAATATATTGGTATGCCCGGAAACGTGGAGCTGATCAAAATTCTGAAGAGAGTTGCTCGGAGGGTAATCGATATGTAGACTGTTGCTGGGATTCGATTCTGAGATTGGAAGAGGAGCTATTTTTGGTATTTCGACATGGTAGCCATCATTCTGATTGTCTGGAATGGGGTAATAGTCGAGATTTTTGTTGTCGTTCAAAAAGTGTTCACTTAGGGGTTTAAATTGAGGTGGTGTTTTAGTGGATGGAAGCTGCAATTCCTGAAGCTCTTGAGAAGGAAATTGACCCTTTAAACTTGAGTCTCCACTAATACCCTGGAGAATATTAGCCATATTAGATCCCTTCTGAGGGCCACCGAAGCTATCCTCCAAGCCTTTAATGTTAGGGTGTCGAGGGTCCAAATCCTGATGATGGTCCTCTTGGTGGTGGTCAGAATCAGTGGGAGTCATGATCACTAGGCCGGCTTGAACATCGTCTGTAAATGTAACGTCTGTCAGGTCCTGTCAGTTTTTTTTTGTTAGGATTGTATGTTAGGTAGTTATTGTTTGTAATTACAAGTATCGTGAATGTTTAGTTTTTTGTGTCATTACGTTAGAGTTTAATTGGTTAGGCTCAGATTTTTAAGGATAGGTACTAGGGTGGTCCAAAAACAGATGGGATTTTTTTTCATTTTTCATGCTATCACACACCACATTTGTTTGAATCCAAAAAATAAACGCATTGGCGACATATTCAACAAAATGCTAAGAAAGAAGTTTGCTCATTTTGAATAATTCTGCAGAAAATACTTCTTACGCTTACAACCCTGAAGTTGGATTCGTTGCCGGAATATCTAGTTATACCTTTTTTTTAAAACCATTTCTAAATAATTAAATCATTTAACTTTGACTATCCTTCTCAATCCTATATTAAAAAGCGCATGACGCCATTTTCGATTATTTCTCGAAATAACTCGAAACAATTTAAAAATATTGTTGTCAGGAAACTCGTTTTTGTGATTGGATGAAGCTATCGTTCCTTTTTTCCCGTTTAGAATGAAAAGTCTGCAAACTTCAGGCTTATGACAAATTTAAGGTTATTTAAATAATATATTCAAAAATAATAATCAATGGAATAAAGTTGTTCCGTACTTCAATATACAAATTGTAATGTGTAGATTTCTGAACATTTCAAAAGTGAAAAAGCTCTTTAAGATTTTAAAAAGGTTTTAAGATAATAACAAAAATCATTGGAAAATTTAAACTGATTCTTTATTAAAAAAAAAAATTAATTTTAAGAAAAAATTGACAAAGATTTCAAAACATTAAAAATTATTTCTAAAATTTTCGAAAAATAATATTGGTCATTTTAAAACGAACTTTTTCAATTAGCAAGATTACAAAGTTTTATAACAAAATTCTGTCAAGTTGAGGAGACATTTAGAAGTTTTAAAAAGATGCAAAATTAATTTTAAACTTGAAAACATTTCAAAAAATTTAGAAGAAAACGTACATTTTTGAATATTTGGAAATAAAAATTTTTAAACTTCTTAGGCTTTTTGAAAGGTTTCGCGATAATTAAAAATATTTCTTAAAAATCGTGGGATAATTTGAACTGATTTTTTATCTTGAAAAATTAATGTTAAGAGAATATTTAAAAACATTTGAAAAGATTTAAAAAGATTTCTAAAATTTTCCTAACAGAATCTGGAAGTTTTGAAGACATTTTTTACAACATTTTTTAGAATGTTAAGAAAATTTTTAGAAAAATTCGAATAATTTTAAAAGACATTTAAAACGTTTAAAAGTTTTGGAAATGATTGAAAAAAAAATTTGTAATTTGAAGATATTTCCAAAAACTTAAAACGAAAAGTAAATTTTCCAAGATTTCAAAAAGAGATTCCTGGAAAATTGTTTATGACTTTTTATTTTTAAAATCAATTTCTAAAGAGAATTTAAAAAGGTATAGAAACATTTAAAAAGATTTCTACAAATGTCGAAAATACCTGAAAGGTTTAAGAACATTCTTTTTAATTTTCGAATATTTTTCAAAATTTTCAAGTTTGAATCAGTTTGAAAGATATTTATCTTCAAAATTTCTAAAACTCTTGAATATCTTTTAAACAGCGTCGAATTTTTTCTAAAATTTTGCAAAATCCTGAAAAATAAAAAAATTATACTTTTTCGACATATCTGAAAGCGTCAAAAAAATCAATTTTCTCAAGAATGTAAACTGATTTTTTATTTTGAACATTTTTAAGAGATTTATAAAAAATGCGAGTAAGTTTATGACATTTCGAAATTTTTTAAATATTCAGAATTATTTTAAAAGTTGAAAATATTTCAAAATTTTTTTAAAATGTACATTTTTGAATATTTGAGAAAAAATTTGCAGCTTCTTAAGGATTTTGAAAGGATTCACGATAATAAAAAAATTTTCTTAAAATTCACGGACAATTTGAACTGATTCTTTGTTTTGAATAAATAATTTTAAGAGAATATTTAAAAACATTTTAAAATATGACAAAATATTTTAAAAGATTACTAAAAATTTCTAAATTCGTCATAACAGATTCTGGAAGACATTAGGGCAATTTTTGTAATTTTTCAGAATTTTAAAAAGAATTTTGGAAAAATTCGAATTACTTTAAAAGATAAGCTAATTTGAAAATATTTCAAACAATTTGAAAAAACTGATTTTTTATTTTGAAAATAAATTTAAAGAGAAAATTGACAAAGATTTCAAATTATTTTAAATTATTTTATAAAGTTTCAAAAAAGAATGGAAAAGATTTTAAAGCAAAATCTTTCCATTAGTAAGATTGCAAAATTTTATACAAAATTTGAGAAAAAATTTAGAATTTTTCACGATAATAAAAATTTGAACTGATTTTTTATTTCGATAGAATTATTTTAAGATAATATTTTTAAACAATTTTAACGTTCCAAAAGATTTCCAAAATTATCAAAACAGAATCTAGAAAATTTGAAGGCAATTTTTTAATTTTTCAGAATTTAAAGAAAAATTTTGGAAGAATTTAAAAATATATTTAAAAGGTTCAAATGTTTTGAAAATGGTAAAAAACGATTTTTAGTTTGAAAATATTTCCAAAGATTTTAAACAAAATGTAAATTTTTGAAGATTTCGCAAAAAATTTCGGAGCTTTTTAAGAAGTTTGAGAGGTTTCAAGAAAATAAAAAAAATTCTTGAGATTCTTGGGAAAATTTTTAATTACTTTTTATTTTGAAAAATTAATTTTTAAAGAAAATTGGAAAAAGTTTCAAAATATTTCAAAATATTATTATAATTTCAAAATAGTTCTACAAATTTCCAAAATATCTGGAAGATTTAAGGGCAATTTTTTCCATTTTGAAAGATTTTTCAAAATTTTAGGAATATTTCGAATCAGTTTAAAAGATATTTATCTTCCCAACTTCTAAAAGTCTAAATATGTGTCAAACTAACTCGAATTTTTCCTAAAATTTTTCAAAAACCTGAAAAATAACAAAATTATACTTTTTTGACATATCTGGAAGCTTCAAACATTTTTTTGAACTTTCTCAAGAAATCTTAGGAAACTTATATATTTATATTTACCTTTAAAAACAAATGAACAAATAAACTTAAAAAAGAAATGTTCGGTAGACATTTTTATTTTATATTTTTAATTATTTATCCCCCAAAAATTATAATTTGGATGATTTTTTTTTCTTTCATTGTGAAAAATTCACCTCTTTGCTTGATAATGTCACTATTTCGTTGGAAATTCATCCTTTTTGATAGAAAAATAATATTTTTCATTAAAAATTCATATTTTCGTGTTAAAAAATTGAATTATTTCGTATAAAAATTGTCTCTTAAAAAAGAGAAAAAAAAACTTAATCTTTTTTTGGTTTAAAATGCAACTGGTAAAAATTAATTTTTTTGTTGGGGATTCAGCTATTTTATTGAAAATTTGTCTGTTTGAAATGAATTCAACTGTTTTTTCATTTAAAATTAAAATCTTTTTTTGTTGAAATATCATTTATGTTATCTCAATAATATATTTATAATTTTATAATAATAATCAATAGAACAAAGGTCTTCAACACTTTGAAATACAAACTTTAATGTTTACCTTTTAAGAGAATAGTGTATTCCCATAAAATTATGAAAGGACCAATTTTTGAAAATTCTGATGAGTTTGTTACATTCGCTTTATCATGAAAACATTTTTTTTTCATAATTATGGAAATAGCTTAAATCTTGAAAATTAAATATTTGAACATATTAGCGATTAATTTTTTTTTAATTTTTGAAGATTTTTGAAATCATTAAATTGATAAATTTGAAAATAATGTGAGAAGTTTCTTTGGTAACTTTTGAAATGAAATGGCTTTTAACTTATTTTAATATTTTAACTTTTTGAAAATTCCAGTTACTGGATAAAACATTTCAAATTTCCCAAAAGGAAGAATAAATTAAACAGTTAAACAATTACAAAATTAATTAATTTTAATTAAATTAAATTAAACATCTCTTTCGAGATTTCTAAAATAATGCATGCGCGCGCGTAGCGCGCTTTTGCTACTTGTCCAATTATTAAAAAGCGCATGGCGCCATTTTCGATTATTTTTCGAAACATCTCGAAATTACTCGAAACAATTTAAAACTATTGTTGTCGGGAAACCCGTATCCTTGATTGGATGAAGATTTCATTTTTTTGCCGCTTCAAAAAAGTCTGCAAACTTCAGGTTTTTGAGAAATGTAAGGTTATCTAAATAATATATGATCAATAATAATAATAATCAATGTAAATAAGGTGTCCAGCAGTTTTGAAAATTTCAAAAATGAAGAAGCTTTTTAAGAATTTAGAAAGGTTTCATGATAATTTAAAAATTTCTTAAAATTCTTCGGAAAATCTAAACCGATTTATTATTTTAAAATAAAATATAATAGAAAATTGACAAAAATTTCAAAAGATTTTAAATCTTTCTGAAAGATCGAAAAAGAATGGGAAAGATTTTCAAGCAAAATCTTTCCATCAGAAAGATTGTAAAATTTTAGGAAAAATTTGAAGAAAAAAAATTTCAAAAGGTTTCACGATAATAAAAAATATTTCTCATAATTCATGGGATAATTGAAACTGATTTTCTATTTAAAAAAATTAATTTTAAGATAACATTAAAATTTTTTTTTAACATTTCAAAGGATTTCTAAAATTATCAAAATAGAATCTGGAAGATTTGAAGGCAAGTTTTTTTAATTTTTCAGAATTTCAAGAAAAATTTTGGAAGAATTCAAAGGATTTTAAGAGATATTTAGAAGGTTTAAAAGTTTTGAAAATGGTAAAAAAATGATTTCAAGTTGGAAAAGGTTTCCAAAAATTTTTAACAAAATGTAAATTTTGAAGATTTCGAAAAAAATTTTAAAGCTTTTTAAGAAATTTAAAAGACTTCAAGAAAAAAAAAACTTTCTTAAAATTCCTGGAAAAATTCAAACTGCATTTTTATTTTGAAAATAAATTTTAAGAGAAAATTGACGAAGATTTCAAAATTTTTAAAATTATTTTCGAAAATTTCAAAAAATCTTTCCATTAACAAGATTAAAAAAATTTTCAAAAAAGTTCAAAAGGTTTCAAGATAATACAAAATATTTCTCATTATTCATGGGATATTTGAATCTGGAACATTTGAAGGCAAGTTTTTGAATTTTTCAGAATGTAAAGAAAAATTTTGGAAGAATTCGAAAAATTTCGAAAGATGTTAAATTTTAAAAGAAGGTTTAAAAGTTTTCAAAATGATTAAAAAATAATTTTCAATTTTGAAAGCTTTCGAAACATTTTAAACAAAATATAAATGGAAGATTTCCAAAAAATTCGAATCTTTTTAATCTGGAAGATTTAAGGGCAATTTATTTTAATTTTGAGAGATTTTTCAAAATTTTAGGAATAGTTCGAGTCAGTTTAAGAGATATTTATCTTCCAATCTTCCAAACGTCCTTAATATCTTTCAAACTGACTCAAATTTTTCCTAACATTTTTCAAAATCCTAAAAAATAAAAAATGATACTTTTTCAATATATCTGAAAGCTTCAAAATAAATTTTGAATTTTCTCAAGCGCATCTTAGGAAAATTATATATTCATTCAACTTTAAAAACGAATGAACAAATAAACTCAAAAAAGAAATGTTTGTTCGAGATTTTTATTTTGTATTTTAAATTATTCATCCCCCAAAAATAATAATTTAAGTGAAATTTTTTTTTTCGTGATTAAGAAATCTTTTTTAAGATAAAATTCGAACTATTTAGTTGCAAATTTGTTTTTGATTGAAAATTAATCTGTTTTTATTGAGGATTCCACTACTTTCTTAAAAATGCATTTTTTTACTAAACATTCATCATTTTAGTCAGAAATTCATCTCTTTGGTTGACAATGTCACTATTTCGTTGAAAATTCGTGGCTTTTGGTAGAAAATTCATCTATTTTGAAAATAAATTTTAAGAGAAAATTGACAAAGATTTCAAAGGATTTTTAATTATTTTATAAAATTTCGAAAAAGAATGGGAAACATTTTCAGCAAAATCGTTCAATTAGCAACATTATAAAAATTTATAAAAAATGCGAGTAAGTTTGAGACATTTCGAAATTTTTAAAAGATTCAAAATTAATTCAAAAGTTGGAAATATTTAAAATTTTTTTAAAAATGTACATTTTTGACTATCTAGGGGAAAAATTGAAGCTTCTGAAGAATTTTGAAAGGATTCACTATAATAAATAAATTTTCTTAGAATTCATGGGAAAATTTGAACTGATTTTTTTATTTTGAAAAATTGATTTTAGGAGGATTCTTAAAAACATTTTAAAAGATGACAAAAGGTTTTCTTAAATCGTCATGACAGATTGAAGAAAATTTTAAGGCAATTTTTGTAATTTTTCACAATTTTAAGACAATTGTTGGAAAAATTCGAATAATTTTAAAAGAGATTTAGAAGATTTAAAAGTTTTGGAAAATGTTTAAAAAATAATTTCAAATTTGAAAATATTTCAAAAAATTTAAAACAAAATGTAAATTTTTTAAGTTTTTGAAAAAAAATCTCGAAGCTTTATAAGAAGTTTAAAAGGCTTCAAGAAAATAAAAAAAATTGCTTGAAATTCCTGGGAAAATTTAAACTAATTTCTTATTTTGAAAATAAATTTAAAGAGAAAATTGACAAATAATTCAAAAGATTTTAAATTACGTTCTAAAATTTCGAAAAAGAATTGGAAAGATTTTCAAGCAAAATCTTTCCATTAGCAAGATTGCAAAATTGTATACAAAATTTGAAAATACATTTGTTTTAAGTTTTACGGGGATGAAAAATATTTCTCATAATTCATGGGATAATGTAAACTGACTTTTTATTTAAAAAAATTATTTTAAAGATAATATTAAAAAAAATTTAACATTTCAAAAGATTTATAAAATTGGCAAGAAAAAAAATTCCAACTAAAATGATGAAATATCAACAAAAAAATGAATTTTTTAACAAAGTAATTCCACTTTCAACTAAATACTTCAATTTGGAACCAAACGAAAATTTTCAGTTGCTATTCACGATTAGTGAAAATCTTGAAAATTTACTGAAATAGTTTTCAAATCACATAAGATTTTCTGTAAAATCCATAAAAAGGTGTTGGAAAATAAACCGAGTTTTTACGCTCAGTAATTACACTTTCTTCAGAAAAAAACTTGGTTCGTTTTCCAATATTTTCTTAAAAATTAATTTATTTTGCTTAAAAATTTAACTATTTTGTTAAAATCAATATGTGTTGGGTTTTTTGATCGGGCCCTTCATTTGTTTATCATACTTTGCAAAGTTCGAAATTATTTAAAAATTATTTAATTGTTCAAAAACTGATTAAAAAGGCTTTCCGTTAGGCTTTTAGATCGGACAATTAGTTTATTTATAACAATTGAAAACAACTAAAAATTAATTTAATTATTAGAAAATGGTTTAAAAAAAGACAAACCTACATATTTTGGAGACGAATCCAGAGTCTTTTTGGATTTTTGATCTAAATCTCAGTTTGCTTATAATTGATCACAAAAGTTTAAAATCCATTGTTCCCGAGAAAAATTAAAAAATTTAATTTTCCGAGAAAAAAATTCTCGTGGCGACAGCAATGATTTAGCCTACATAAAATTTACAGAATACCTTTTTTATGTGTAAGCAACATTTTTTAGAAAATATTGGATAAAATAAAAAAATCGGGTTTTGCATGAAATCCACTCTCGATGTTTTCACAATTCTGCCGGGAAGATAGAGTCGAATTTAATAGAAAACCCCAATTTCTTGATTTTATCGAATATTTAAAAAAATTATTACTTAAGGAAAAAAGATATTCTGTAAGTTTTATATAGGAAAAGTGATTTTTGTGGCCATGAGATTTTTTTCTCGAAAAAATGGATTGTTAAATTTTTCTCGCGAACGATAAAAAATATCACAAATGAGTAAGAAGTTTTTTCTTACAATTTTTTCAAATCTTACGACATAATTTTTCCGAAAAAGCAAAATCCCGAAAATATAAGTAACGAAATAGCAAATTTCTGAAATATGAAATTTCCCGAAATTTTAAATTACTGAAGCTAAATAAAACTACCGAAAATGTTTATAAACGAAATTGAAATATCCCGAGAGTGCAAACTAAACATATAATAAAAATTCAGAAATTTCAAATTACCAAAATTATTAAATGCCCGAAATTACATAAGTACCGACATTTTAAAACCCGAATCTTCAAAATGCTAAAATTTCAAATTCCCGAATATTTTCAAATTCCCAAATTATATGAAATAATATATTATTCTAACAAATATAAAATATTAATTTTTTTTCTCGAGAATTTACTCATTTCGATAATTTACTAATTTCAGAAATTTGAAATTTCGGTATTTTGAAAATTCGGGTATTAAAATTTCGGTAACTATACAATTTCGGTAATTTGAAATTTTGTAATTTCTCTAGTTGTGTTAATTTTCAGATGCGGAATATTGAAATAAAATGCCAAAAAGGTGAAAATTAGAAAAAACCGCAACTTACTAGTGTTATTTTTAAGAGAAGATTCTTAGAAACAATAATAAATTGTTTAAAAAAACTTTGTTAACTTTTATTAATTACTACTTCATTCTAACTGAAAAGTCGACAAAAATTTGGAAATTTGAAAAAAATCGCAACTTTCTAGCATTAGTCTAAGTCAATATTGTTATAAATAGTAATACATTGTTTAAACATTTGTTACTTAACTTTGAATAACTATTAGTGAAAATTTAAAAAATTTAGAAATTTAAAAAGACCACAACTTTTTAACATTATTTTAAGAGAATATTCTATAAATAATAAATTGTTTAAACAATTATTAACATAAAATTTTATCAATTATTACCTCACTCAAAGTGAAAAGTTGAAAGAAGGTTTGAAATTTGAGAAAAAACCACATCTTTCTAGCATTATTCTAAAATAATATTGTTATAAATAATAATAAATTGTTAAAAAATTATTTTTTTTTATTTTAATTCATTATTTCTACGCTATAACTGAGATCTTGAAAAAATGTTGACAATTTCAGAAAAAAACGCAATTCTCTAGCATTATTCTAAGAGAATATTTATATAAATTGTTATAAATTATTATCAATTGTTTTAACAATTTTGTTGTAAACTTAAATTAATTATTTTCTCGCTCTGACGGAAAAGTTGAAAAATTCAGAAAAAACCGCGACTTTCTACCCCTGTTCTATGAGAAAATTACTATAATCAATAATAGATTGTTTAAACAATTTCTTGAAATATTTGAATAGCACTAAAAATTATTATTTCCTGAATAAGAAACAATTTTTTTCTGAAAAAAAGCTAAGAAAAAGGCTAATTTAAAAAGAAATATTTGGGTACAACTCGATTGTCTTTCTTTATGGGGTTTATGGTGTTTATTTTAACTGTATGGGATTGGCGGAACCTCTAAATATAAATTTTTGTAAACAAAAAAATAAATGTTTTTTTTTTCGATTCGAACAAATTTGAGAGGCGTGATCACGATAATTAAAAAAACAATTGGACCAATTTAATAGATACTCAAAAATACCACAAACACCTCTAAGGAAGATTTTCAAAATCTTCTGAAAGTTAATAAAAAAAGTAACTTTTTTAAATTACATTCTAAAAGCAATCAAATCGAATTGATCACTTCTAAAAAAAGAAAGAACAAAAAGTGAAGATGAATGTCATTAACTCATTTATGTTTTTGAAAGTAAAAACGAGTTGGAAGAAGAGTTAATCTAAATGCAGTAGAAAGTTCAGCGAGAATCTCCATTCGACAATAAATTAGGTATGCACTAAATTATTAAAAAAATCGAAACTTAAATATCCGTTTCATCTCAGAAATGTGAGAATTCTAGAAATAGTTCAACTCTGACCTTTCTTTCACCTCATTATAAAATAATTTCTCAATTAAAACAAATCTTGAAAGATTTCCTATTGCAATTTCCTTAAATTGTCTGATGAAAATTACAATCGATTTCAACAAATAATAATTCGAGTAGTATTGTAATTAGCACAATTAATGGAAAACTAATTCAGACAATAATAATTTTGCACAAGGCGCAATTTACCAAGTTTGTCGAATTTTAGTAATGCACTTTGAAGTGAAACTTTATGAAGCAGTATGCTATGCAATAAAGATAATAAAATATGAGTTCTCTCATAGAAATCGAAACAAGTTAGGAGGCAACATAAACTACGGGAGAGTTTCATCAATTTTTTATGACCTATCATGTCATCGTTACTTTTTATTGTAGGTGGCCGTAGAAGTTATTTTTTTAATTCAATTCAGTTTTATATTCATTGCTTTCTCGATATTTTATGATTTTAATTTCAGATTGGCAAGGTTTTTAAATAGTTTAATTACCATTTTTGTTTAAGTATCTTACGAGGGGAAAACAACTTCAAAAATGCGTTCCAGCGAAGGTGCATTACTCGGTATTACAAGTGGATTACTGTAGAATACAAGTGGATTACCTGGGATTACAAGTGGATTGCCTGGGATAATAAACGGATTACCCTGGATTATTTAAATTACTGTGGATTACAAGGGCACTACTGTCGATTACAAATGGATTATCTAGGATTAAGAGTGAGGTGCCCAAGATTA
>CAKNYM010050609.1:44147-56194 GCA_932195095.1 Andricus curvator | reverse complement strand
GATTACAAGTAGATTATATAAAGTGAAGAGTGGTTTACTCTGGATTACAAATGGATTGCCTGGGATAATTTCTGGATTACCCTGGATTATGTAGATTACTGCGGATTACGAGGGAACTACTGTGGATTACAAATGGATTATCTAGGATTAAGAGTGAGGTGCCCAAGATTACAAGTGGATTATTCTGGATCAATTGGAATACTTCGAGTAACAAGGGGATTACTTCGGATAGCAGGTATATTACCTAGCGTGACAAGTGGATTACGCAGAATGAAAAGTGGATTACCTAGGATTACAAGTGGATTTCGTTAGATTTGAAGTGGATAAAAAGTGGATTGCCTAGGGTTACGATTGGATTACCTATGATAACAAGTAGATTACAAGTGGATTTACTAAGATTGAAAGTGGATTACAGGTATATTGCCGGAAATTGAAAGTGGATAACATCCGATCATAAGTTGATCACATAGGATTACAAGTGTATTACATGTGATTTTAAGAAGAATATTAAGGATAAGTGGGTTCCCTATAATTGCACTTGGACTACCGTGGATTACTCCAGTTTAATGGGGATTCCCGTGGATTGCAGGTATATTACCTAGGATCACAAGTGGATTGCCTAGGGTCACAAGTGGATTTCCCAGGATTACATGTGGAATACCTAGGAATACAAGTGGATCACTGCAGATAAAAAGTGGATTACCTAGGAATAAATTTGGATTACCTAGGAATACAAGTGGATTACCTAGGGATACAAGTGGACTGCCTAGAAATACAAGTGGATTGCCTGGGATAATACATGGATTACGCTGGATTATTTAGATTACTGCGAATTACAAGGGGACTACTGTGGATTACAAATGTATTATCTGGGATTAAGATTGGATCACTTTGTTCACGGTGGATTACTCACGATTATTCTGGATTACTAGGATAAAATGGATTACTTGGATTCCTCGCTTTGCGTTGGGATTCTTGCAGATTTCAAGTGGATTATTTAGAATTACAAGCCGATTCATTGAATTTCTCCGGCGTTGCAGTGGATTACATGTGGATTGCCGTGAGTTACGCGCGTTATAAGTGTATTCTTCAGGATTACAAGTAGATTATATAAAGTGATTACCAGTAGATTATATAAGTTAAGATTGGATTACCCTGGATTACAAATGGATTGCCTAAGATGAAATAGGGATTACCCTGGATTATTTAGATTACTTCGGATTACCAGGGGATTACGGTGGATTTCAAGTGGATTATTTAGAAATAAAAGTGAGGTGCCTAGGATAACAAGTGGATTATTCTGGATTAATTGGAATACTTCGAGTTACAAGAGAATTAATTCGGATGAAAGGTGTATCACATAGCGTAACAAGTGGATTGCGCAGAATGAAAATTGGATTACGTAGGATTACTAATAGATTACTATGAATTAAAGATGGATCATACTAGTATTACACTGGATTAATCCGTTCACTTATAATATTCTGAATTTCACTGGTATTACGGCTGATTACAAGTGGATTATCTAAAATAACTAGTGGATTTATTGGATTGAAGGTGGATTGTAGGTGAATTACGCTATTATTACACTGGATTACGAGGATTGATCCATATTACTTAAATTGCTCCAAATTACAGTGGGATTATCTAGGATTACAAGTGGATTGTCTAGGATTACATGTGTATTACACTGGATTTCTCTGATCATTTTGGATTACAAGGGGATTACAGGGGATTCCAAGTGCATTACCTAGGGTTTCAAGAGGATTTCCTAGGATTACAGGTGGATTGCATAGGATAAGAGGTGGAATACCTAGGAATGCAATTAGATTATGTAGGATTACAAGTGGATTACTGCTGTTTGAAGGTGGATTCTATGAGGATTTGATAACAAGTGGATTACAGGTGGATTACTTAGGATTGTAGGTGAATAACCTAAGATTAAAAGTGGATTTCTCTGAATTACAAAGGGGATTACCGCGGATTACATATGGATTATCAGTGGTTACGAGTGAATTACCTAAGATTGAAGTAGAAGTGGATTACAAGTAGATTACACTGGATAAATAGGATTATCTTGGTTTTTGGATTACTTTAAATTCAGGTGGGATTACGAAGGATTACAAGCGAATAAATTATTATTAGAAGTGGATTATTCAGGATTACAAGTGAATTGCCTAGGTTTACAAGTGGATTTCCCTGGTTTACTGGGATTACTTCGAATTACAAGGGGATTATCTAGGGTGACAAGTGGATTATTTAGGGTTAATAGTTAATTACCTTATATAACAAGTGGATTACTGTGGATTGTACTAGGATTACATTGAATTATTCGCGTTTGGATTACAAGTGGATTATCTTGGACTGAAAGTGGATTAATTTTATTACTATTGGATTTCTGTTGACTAAAATTGGATAATCTGGTCTGACATGTCCATTATCTGGGATTACAAGTGGATTACACTGGTTTAATTGGAATACTTTGAATTACAAGTAGATTTTATAGGATTACAAGTGGATTATATATGATTACAAGTGGATTACTGTGGGTAACAAGTTAATTGCCTAGGGTCACAAGTGGATTACCCAGGATTACAAGTGGATTTCGTTCGATTTGAAGTAGATAAAAAGTGGATTGCCTAGAGTTACGATTGGATTACCTATGATAACAAGTAGATTACAAGTGGATTTACTAAGATTTAAGTCGATTACGGGAATATTGCCGGAAATTACGAGTGGATAACATCGGATCATAAGTTGATTACATAGGATTACAAGTGCCTAGGAATGCAATTGGATTACTCAGGATCACAAGTGCTTGACAAGGATTACAAGTGGATTTCTTAGGATTATAAGTGAATTTCCTGGGATTACAAGTGGATTACCTAGTATTACAAGTGGATTACCTAGGATTACAAGTGGATTACTTAGAAATACAAGTTGATTACCTAGGAATATAAGTGGATTTCTGCAGATGAAAAGTGGATTGTCGAGAGTTACAAGTCGATTACCGAGGATTACAAGTGGATTTTCTAGGGTTACAAGTGTATTACCTAGGATTTCATGTAGATTAACCAAGGAATAAATTTGGATTACACAGGAATACAAGTGGATTACCTAGGAATACAAGTGGACTACTGCCGATAAAAAGTGGATTGTCTAGGGTTACAAGTGGATTACCTAGGATTACAAGTGTATTACCTAGGATTACAAGTGGATTACCTAGGAATACAAGTTGATTAACTAGGAATACAAGTGGACTTATGCAGATAAAAAGTGCATTGCGTAGGGTTACAAGTGGATTACCCAGGATTACAAGTGGATTTTCTTGGGTTACAAGTGTATTAGCTAGGATTACATGTGGATTACCTAGGAATAAATTTGGATTAACCAGGAATACAAGTGGATTACATAGGAATACAAGTGGATTACTGCAGATGAAAAGTGGATTGCCTAGGGTTAAAAGTGGATTTCCTAGAATTACAATTGGATTTCCTAGGGTTACAAGTGGTTTGCCTAGGATTGCATGTGGATTTCCTAGGGTTACAAGTGGATTACCTAGAATTGCATGTGGATTCCCTAGGAATACAAGTGGATCACCTAGGAATTCAATTGGATTACTGCAGATAAAAAGTGTATTGCCTAGGGTTACAATTCGATTACCTAGGATTACAAGTGGATTTCCTAGGGTTACGAGTATATTACCTGAGATTACATGCGGATTAACTAGGAATAAATTTGGAAAACCTAGGAATACAAGTGAATAACTGCAGATAAAAAGTGGATTGCCTAGGGTTACAAGTGGATTACCTAGGATTAAAAGTGGATTACCTGGGAATACAAGTTGATCAACTATGAATACAAGTGAACGTCTGCAGATTAAATGTGTATTGCCTAGGGTTACAAGTGGATTACCTAGGATTACAAGTTAATTAACTAGGAATACAAGTGGACTTCTGCAGATAAAAAATGGATTGCTTAGGGTTACAAGTGGATTACCTAGGATTACAAGTGGATTTCCTAGGGTTACAATTGGATTACCTAGGAATACAATTGTATTCCTAAGGTAACAAGTGGATTACGTAGGAATACAAGTGGATTACCTAGGATTACAAGTGGATTTACTAAGATTTAAAGTGGATTACTGGTGGATTACCTGGAATTACAAGTGGAAAATCTAGGATTGCACTGGGTTACTTAGATTACTCTGATTTACTGGATTACCAGTTCGGATAACTGAACGGTCTAGCGGATTACCAAAGTTGTTTTCCCCTCGGTATCTTATTCTAAATCAATTTTAAAGCTTATTAAATGTAGTATTTTAGAGACATTAATATTTTCTCAAATAGTTTTTGACAACGTTTGAATACAGTTTATTTTTTTTCAATAAACACGACTGTTTATAAAAAAAGATGTTGTTATCTACCTATCCTTTATTTTAAGATTGACGAAAAATTTTGCAGAAACTTTTTGTCAATATTAAATCCATAGACTCAATATGTTTTGTGTAAAAGGGAGATCTCTTTTTCGAAAAAAATATATTGATAGACAAAATCTTACAATTTAAATTTAAATCAAATAATAATTTCGAAAAATTTTGATCCACCATCCTTAACTTTTGTGAAAAAATAAAACCTACAAAGTAATGTAATTTGAGATCAAATAATAGTTTATAATAAAAATTATATAGTTTTCTTATTGAATCCTTTTACCGTATGTTATTTATAATTAATATCTAGAGGAACAGTTTCTACTTGTATTATCTAAACAGGTTATCGGAAAATTGGATTCAGGACTGGAATCGCGCATGCGAGAGGCGAAATATTTGCATACTAAAAAGATTGGATTAACTTCAGTTTAATAGTTCACTGGGTTAGTAAAGATTACTTTTTAAAACTGAACTTTCACCCAAGAGAGTCATACCATTTATAAGCTTTGGTTAATAATTTAGTATAACATAAATTAGTTGTTAAAATTAAATAACAAATAAGAATATATGCAATATTTAAATTATTTTGGAAAAAGCTTTTTGAGGCGAATTTATACGAAAATATTTTATGAAAAAAAAAAAATCATATAGTTACAATAATTTTCCTGAAATACTTTTCCTATAATTTTAGCGCGATTATAGGAAAATCATTATATGAATATAATTATAGGAAAGTCACTATCATAGGTGAATCATCAAAAAAAAATTATAAACAAATTTTTACAGGGTTAATAATTATTTTCTCATCAATTTTTCGCTATTCTATAAAAATTTGTTTGTAATTTTGTCATAATGTTTGCCCTATATAGTGATTGTCCTCTAATGATATTCATATAATTATTTTCCTATATTCGCGAAAAAATTAGAGAAAAATTTTTACAGGAAAATTATTATAAGCCTTTAATGATTTTTTTAAAAATATTTTCGTAAGGGGAAAAATCGTACCATCAGATGCAGCACCAAAGCTATTCTGTGGATGGTAGCTGTCCTCAAATCCAGTGGACGTATAATCGTTTGCACTAGGGGGTGGCCCATCGTAAGATTCGTCGTGACCTGGTTTTATAAAATTATTTTTGAGTACAACGCAACTTTTCAAATATAAAAAAAAAATTCATTTGACTCCAAATAATATTTGCGTGAATGATTTAAATTTAGGGTTTAATATCATTCAGGCAATTTAATTTCATTCGAGTGTGATCTGAATTTAAAGTAGGATCTAAATTTTGATCATTCTTTCTCTTCAGAAATATTGTTATTGGTGGATGCCAAGCCGGACTCACACACTTTAGATTATCGATTTTTTTTTAAAGTTTGGTTACTTATTTGTTTAGTATTTTAAATGTAAATTGCCAACAATTTTATTTGAAAAAATTTTTGTTCGAAATTTTTGCTATTTTTGACACTCCTTCATGGTTATTTTGTAAAATTCTTTTTTCAAAAAATTTCTGTTGTGATTTTCCCTGTATTTCTTTATTTTATACTTCAAAATTTCCTTTCGGGGAAAGAAATGATAAAACCTATGTGCTTTATATAAATTCTTTAAAAAAAGAAATTTAATAAAAAAATTTCACTTGAACTGCCCTTTTTTTACTATTTAATTCAATTTTTTTAAGTAATAAAAATAGGTTTTTTTGCTCGATAGTGAATTATAAATATGTTTCTTCTTGTTTTTACACAATATAACTTAATTTAAACAATTGAAAACATTTATAAATGTAAAAAAAATACAAAAATAAAATATTTTTATCAAAGAAAATTTCCTAAATTTTTATTTGTTTTCATGGTTTGAATTTAAAATAACAATCATTTTTGCTTGAAAATAATTGTTTTAATTCCCTGATAATAAAATTCCCGAATTAAAAAATTCTCAAATATAAAATTTCCGAATAATAAAATTCCCGAATTCGAAACTTTCCGAATAATAAAATTCCCGAATTGGTGAATTCCCGAATAAAATTCCAGAACTGAAAAATTCCCGAATAATAAAATTCCAGAACTGAAAAATTCCCGAATAATAAATTTCCCGAACAGCTTATAATCTTCCCGAATTATAAAATTCCCGAATTGGAAAATTTCTGAATAATAAAATTCCCGAATAATAAAATTTCCGAATAATAAAATTCCCGAATTGGAAAATTTCCGAATAATAAAATTCCCGAATTCCAGAATTCCCGAATAATAAAATTCCAGATCTGAAAAATTCCTGTATAATAAATTACCCGAACAGTTTATATTATCACCGAATTTGAAAATTCCCGAATAATAAAATTTCCGAATAATAAAATTCCCGAATTGGAAAATTTCCGAATAATAAAATTTCCGAATTGAAGAATTCCCGAATATTAAAATTCCAGAACTGAAAAATTCCCGAATAATAAATTTCCCGAACAATTTATAATATTACCGAATTTGAAAATTCCCAAATAATAAAATTAACCAATAATAAAATTCCCGAATAATAAAATTTCCGAATAATAAAATGCCAGAACTGAAAAATTCCCGAATAATAAATTTCCCGAACAGTTTATAATATTACCAAATTTGAAAATTCCCGTATAATAAAATTTCCGAATAATAAAATTCCCGAATTGGAAAATTTCCGAATAATAAAATTCCGGAATCGGAGAATTCCCGAATGATAAAATTCCAGTACTGAAAAATTCCCGAATAATAAAATTCTGAATAATAAATTTCCCGAACAGTTTATTTTCAATCCAATTTTCTAATTCGGGAATTTTATCATTCGGAAATTTTATTATTCGGGAATTTTCCTATTTGAGAATTTTATTATTCGGAAATTTTATTTTTCGGGAATTCTCTAATTCGGGAATTTTATTATTCGAGAATTTTCCAATTCGGGAATTTCACAGTGTCGGGAATTTTATTTTTCGGGATTTTTCAGTCGTCCCGTTAAATTCGGTACAATTCGGGAATTTTCTAGTTCGGCTATTTTATAATTCGGCAATTTTCTGTCGTAAATTTTATTATTTGGGAATTATCCAATTCGGTAATATTCTAAACTGTCGAGAATTTTATCATTCAGGAATTTTTCGAATTAGGAATTTAACAGTGTCGGTAATTTTATTTTTCGGGATTTTCCAATCGTCCCATTATAAAATTCCCGAATAATAAAATTCCCGAACAGTTCATAATATTACCGAATTTGAAAATTCGCGAATAATACAATATCCGAACTAGAATATTCTCTAATTTAAACAATTAAATCTCTTCATAAATATTATTTAATTATTAAAGATATAATAATCAAATATTTTTATATAAAGGAAAAATATTTTTAATGTTTGAACTTTCTATAATTATTGTTTGAATTTGAAATAATTATAATTGAAAACAATATATTTCTGGATGAAAATTTTTTTCAATCATAGTTATTTCAAATTCAAACAATAATTTTAGAAACTTTAAACATTGAAAATTATTAGAAAAAAATTTATTATAGTATTTTCAATTAATAAATAAAATTTGTTAGAAAGAATTTTTTAATTGTTTAAATTTGGAAATTTTCTAGTTTGGAATTTGATTATACAGGAATTTTACAGTTCGGTAATATTATAAACTGTTCGGGAATTTTCCAATTCGGAAATTTTATTATTCAGGAATTTTCCAAATTAGGAATTTAACAGTGTCGGGAATTGATTTTTCGGGATTTTTCAATCCTCCCTAAATAATGTGGTAGAATAAAAAAATAATTTTTATCAATGTCAGGGCAGTGTCAAAATCTTAAAATTGATCGAATCGTTTGCGCCTCGAAGACAAAATTTGTGGGCTGGCATAAAAAATATGTAAAAACGAAATTTTTGATATCGGTTAATATTTTCTAGCAAGGTTTTGGATTTCAATATTTAAAAAAATTCCTATTGGTTGAAAAATTCTGGCTAATTTTTTGTATGTACAGATTTCACTATGATTTTTGGAAAATGTGCACAAAAAAAATTTTTTACGTTACAAAATCGTAAAAAGATCAGAAATTCCAAACTCGTGAAACAAAATCTTTTCCATCAAAGCAAAACATTTTCATGTTTCTTTGATTCAAGCTGAAAAAATTTCAGGTTCGACATATAAAACTTTTTCCAAAAAAGTTCTGAAAAGGATTTTTCTAAATCTCTTACTTTTATTAGTTTATTAGCAAAAACTGTACATAAAAAAAATTTCCGGAATTTTTGAACCAATAGGAAATTTTTGTTGAATATCAGAACCAAAAAACTGAGCAGAGGATATTAACAAATTTCAAAATTTTATTTTTTACTTTTTTCGGGTGCTGCCCAACAAATTTTGTTATTTGAATCCAAACAATTCAATTAATTCTAAAATTTGGATTTTCATATTACCGAAAATCTATAACATCAATTATAAAATCGATATAACAAATTACATATTTTATTTTGCAATAGAAAGATTTTGAAAGCTTGTTTTTGTTACTTGAAGAAAAAAGTTTGTATCAAACAGTAAAAAATTACATTTTTTTCTAAAAGGAAATTTTAAAGTATGAAATAAATAAGTTCCGTTAAACGGGGTAATTTCGGACATGTGGGGTAAATTAGGACATTCCTAAATTAATAGTTAAAATTACTTAATGGGGTTTTATCCAGAATCAGTTAAGGCTTTACTAAGGCTTTGAATAGTTTTAGATTCTGATTAAACCCCCCTTAAGTAATTTAAACTATCAATTTTAGAATGCCCGAATTTACCCCACATGTCCAAAATTACCCCGTTTGACGGTATTTGAAAAAATGGAATTTTTTGTTTAATACATGAAAAACGGCTATGAATGAGCTTTTGGTATCAATTGAAACAACATTTCAATTCCCCCGAGGTTTCTTTTACAAAAAAAGGAGTGTCAGTTAGTTATATTAAAACCGAGCTAAAAGCATTTAGTGAACTAGTGAAATTTGTGTTTTAGAAACTCAAAAAGTATCAAAAATAGAAAAACTGCAATAACTTAAAAAAATGAAGTGAAATCTTTGGTAATCTACTCTCTTAGCATGAACCAGTGAAATTGTCATTGGTTGAATCAGTACTTTGAATTATCACTGGTGAACTAGTGATTTTCCGACTTTGACAGGGTGAACCAGTAAGTGACTCAACTAAAACAGCGTTACTGAATATACCAGTGACGCCAAATGATAGATTCAACCAGTGACATAGCGCTCCACGCGGTCAAGACATGAACTTCCAGTCGTCTGGTACGCGCGTGGTGGGGAGGCACCTGGCCACTTAGGTTTGACCTTGAGCGACGCGTGCGACTGACTACTAGTACTGAGTAACCAGTGAACCTCACTGATTAAACCAGTGACAAAAATCCACTGGATGAACCAGTGAAATCTCACTGATTGTCAGTGACACACTTCTGGCTGTTTCAACCAGTGAGATTTCGCTAGGAATCAGTGAGATCTCACTGGTTCATTTTAAGAGAGTATACTTTCTCTACTGAACAAATCAGTAACCAATGTTGAAAAAAATCGATGATCTGCAGGCCTGGTTTATGTCAGTCTGACGTGGAATCCATCTATTTCCAATAATTGAATACTATATTTTAACAATATATAAGAGCCATTAGATACTGGAAAATAAGAAACAATTATTACTCTTAATTGAGAATAATTGAAAAAAATGTAACTTACTGGATGTCTGACTTGGGGGTGGATTGTATGCATATCCACTATGAGAATAAGCTGGTTTTGGTGCAACTGGCGCAACTACATAAGTACTGCTGGCTATGTTTCGACCTAAACTGGAAATAGCTTCTCCAGTGCTACTGATAATTTTTCCTTTCGTTGAGACGAGGAATCCGCCACCTTTGATTAACTGTCCTTTCAGAGCAAGAACACCACCACTGATGGCCTTGAGTGCTTGGAATACCGTATTCAGGATGGCCTTTTTGAAGTCCCAGACGTCGAAAGATTGTTGACCGTACTACAAATGAAGAGGAAAAACAGATATCAGTTTTTGAAAATAAAAGTAACGTTCTTGGGTAAATCGCACATACTCTATTCATTAAAAGGAAAATGTTAATTTCAATTATTCATATGCAAAACTGTAGGTGTGCTGGATATTAAGGTGCTTCAAATGACTCGGGGTTCAGCAACATCCAAAATACGTCTACAAGGATGAATTGTTTGATGTTATATTTTCACCACGTAATCTAAAGGCTGGAACAGTGACCGGAAGAGAGAGCTTTTCCCGGAAAATGTTGTTCTTTTTTAAATAAAAAATGAAATTTTTTTGCGCCTGAAATCGGCAACACAGTGTAGGGACTCTGGCTATTGTCTAGTGAGCGGCAGTCAACGGACCTCGCCAAATACAGACTAATCGCTGCTGTCGGTATTCTTCTGGGGTAAATCACACATACTCTATTCATTAAAACAAAACAAAAATTTTAATTTCAATTTTTTTATATAAAAAACTGTAGGTATGCTGGATATTAAGGTGCTTCAAATACTCGGGGTTTAGCAACATCGAAAATGCATCTACAAGGATGAATTGCTGGATGTAATATTTTTACCACATAACCTAAAGGCTGGAAGATTAGCCGGAACAGAGATCTTTTTTCGGAAAATGTTGTTCTTTTTTAACTAAAAATCAAGTGTTTTGCGCCTGAAACCGGCAACACAGTGTAGAGACTCCGGGCATTGTCTAGTGAGCGCCAGTTAGCGGACCTCGCCAAAAACAGACTACTTGCTGCTGTCGGTATTCTAGCGAGGCCTGATGACTGCCGCTCACTAGACAATGGTCCCAGTCTCTACACTGTGTTGCCGGTTTCAGGCGCAAAAAGCTTCATTTTTAATTAAAAAAACAAAAACAACATTTTCCGGAAAAAGCTCTCTGTTACGGCCGATGTACCAGTCTTTAGATTACGTGGTAAAAATATTACATCAAACAATTCATCCTTGAAGACATATTTTGGATGCTGTTAAATCCCTAGTCGTTTGAAGCACCTTAATAACTAGATAATGGCCAGAGTCTCTACACTGTGTTGCCACTTTCAGGCGCAAAAAAGCTTCATATTTAATTAACAAAACAACAATAACAACAACATTTTCCGGAAAAAGCTCTCTGTCCCGGCCAATGTACCAGCCTTTAGATTACGTGGTAAAAATATTACATCAAACAATTCATCCTTGTGGACGTATTTTGGATGCTGCTAAACCCCCAGTCGTTTGAAGCACCATAATATCTAGATAATGGCTAGAGTCTCTGCAATGTGTTGCCGCTTTCAGGAGCAAAAGTCTCTTCATTTTCAATAAAAAAAGGAACCTTAACATCTACAATTTTCCGAAAATTAATGAATAATACAATTATTATGAAATTATTAATTTATGATCAAACTGCAATTAAGTACTAAGTTTTGTTAATAAAAAATATATCATTAATACAAAAATAATTAATTTGATAATTCAAATCTTTGCTCAACAGTATCCTTAACACATCCGAATGGTTAACCACTGTTGTAACCTGGTGTACACTCTGCTATGTAATCCCATGTAATGTTGTGTAATCCCTTGTAATCTTTTGTATTTTCTTGTAATCTTTTGTAATT
>CAKNYM010050609.1:4587-31789 GCA_932195095.1 Andricus curvator | reverse complement strand
AAAAATTAATTTTCAACCAAACTGATGAATTTTCGACTAAAATGATGAATCTTTAACTCAAACAGTTAGATTTTAAATTGAAAATGAGATTTTCAACCAAAAGAAAGTATTTGCAATTTTTAACCAAAGAGATGAATTTTCAACTAAAATAAAGAATTTTCAAACAAATAGTTGAATTTTCAACCAAAAAAATTTATTTTTTATCAAGAGTAATTATTTTCCTATAGAAAAAGATGAATTTTCAACCAAAAACAAGAATTTTCAACCAAAAAGATTAATTTTCTACTGAAAAAGATGAATTTCTAACCAAATTGTTGAATTTTCAACTAAGAAATATACATTTCAAATAAAAAAATGAAATAATTAAATTTTTAATTTTAGAAAAAAAAATTATTTTTTATAAAAAAAAACAAATTTTTAACAAAATAGTTAAATTTTCAACCAAAGAAACGAATTTTCAACTATAATCTTGCATTCTTCAACTCAAAAGAAAATTTTTCCACAAAGATTTTTCAGTCAAGAATGAAAAAAACTTCATCCAAATTGTTGAACTTTCAATCGAGAAGACCAATTTTCTATTAAACAATTTAATTTTCAACCCAAAAATATGAATTTTTAACGAAACAGTTAATTTTCAACGAAACCGTTGCATTTTTAAGCATAAAAGGGAAAATTTTAAACCAAAAAGATTAATTTTCTACACAAAAAAAAAAGATGTTTCAACTAAAAACATAAATTTTCAAAAGAATAGTTGAATTTCAATTACGAAAGACAAACTTGAATTTTGAACTATAAAAGATCAATTTTCAACCAAAAATGGAATAGATAAATTTTTAGTTGAAAAAATTAATTTTCAACCAAACTGATGAATTTCCAACTAAAATAATGAATCTTCAACTGAAACAGTTAAATTTTAAGTTAGAAATGATATTTTTAACCAAAAAACAATGATTTTTTAACAAAGTATTTGCAATTTTTAACGAAAGAGATGAATTTTTAACTAAAAAAGATACATTTGTACTAAAAAAGGGAGTAGTTACATTTTTAGATTCAAAAATCAATTTTGTTTTTAAAAAAATTTCAATAAAATAGTTAAATTTTCAAGCAAAGAGACGAATTTTCCAACTAAACTGAGAAATTTTCCACACATAAAGATTTTTCAGTCAAAAATGAAAAAATTCACCTTTCAAGCCAAAAGACGAATTTTCTGTAAAACGATTAAATTTTCAAACCGAAAATATGAATTTTCAACAAAAAGTTAATTTTTAATAAAACAGTTACATTTTTAATCATAAAAGAGGAAATTTCAAAACAAGAAGATTAATTTTCTACCGAAAAAGACAAACTCTAAACAAAATACATCAGTTTTCAACAAAATAGTTAAATTTCCAACTAAAAAAGATAAATTTTAAGTTACACAATAAATGTTCAAGCAAAAAGCAACGATTTTTCAACAAAATAGTTAAATTAAAAAAAAAGAGATTACTCTTCAACTAAAGTGAAGAATTTTTGAACAAATTGTTGAATTTTCAACCAAAAACATACATTTTTACCAAGAGGATTAATTTTCTTATAGAAAAAGACGAATTTTCAACAAAATACATGAATTTTCAAGAAAAGGTTGAATTTCCCACTAAAAAAGATAAATTTTTAAGAAAAATTAAAATAGTTAAATTTCCAATTGAAATAATTAATTGTTTACCCTCTAAAAAACAACGAATTTTTAACAAATAGTTTTAATTTCCAACCAAACAGATGAATTTTCCATTAAAAAAGACCAATTTTCGACCACAAAAAAAAACGAATTTTCAAGAAACTAATTAAATTTTCAACCAAAGAGATGAATTGTTAACTAAAATGATGCATCCTCAACTGAAATATTTAAATTTTGAGTTGAAAAATAAATTTTCAAACGAAGAAAAACGATTATTGAACAAAATTCTTAAATTTTCAACCAAAGAGATGAATTTTTAAATAAAAAGAAGATTTTGAAACAAACAGTTATATTTTCAACCAAAAAATGAATTTTTAATCAAGAAGACTAATTTTCCTACTGAAAAAAGAATTTTCAATAAAATAAATGATAACTCACTGAAAATAATATAAAGTGGGTTAGAGTAAGAAAAAAAAGACAAAATATTAAAACAATTTTTGTACAAAGATGTACATTTTCAACATTTTTTCATGAGTAGGCTTATCCTTTTTTTTTTAAATCTACTAGAAACGTCTTGACAAAGGTTTATTGTCAAATTTTTCATTGTGAACAAAACTGTTAGTTATATAAACAATTAAGCGATTTTTATCCAAAAAATCTTTTTTATCACTCTGCGAGGGTCGAATGCAGGTGATTTTTTGTGATTATAGGTATTTTTATACGATCAGAGGTGATTTTTAGTGATTTCAGTGATTGCAGATTACTAGAACCTTAATGCAGAGTAATTGCAGTGATTTCAGGTGAACCAAGTCCGAATTCAGAGGGATTGCAAATTAATGAAAGTGATTGCAAGAGATTCCAGGTGACTGAGTGATTGCAGATGACTGCAAATAGTTAGAACTGATTTCAAATTACTTTAGGTACATACATGTGAATAAAGTGATTTCAAGCTAAATTGTACAGTGATTGCGATGAATTCAGAGTGATTCCAAGTGACTGCGAGTGATTACAGGTGATTGCAAATGATCGCAACTAGATGAATCTCATTATTTGGGATACTGAACATTTATTTCAGATTTTGAATCAAAACCGGTGTGGTTCAACCGATGGGTGATTGCAGGTAATTGTAGGTGATTATAAATGATTTCAGCGTCTTCAGTGATTGCGGATTATGGTGATCCCAATCTGATTTCAGAGTGATTGCAAGTAAATAAATGTAATTGAAAATGATTTTTAATGACTTTGGGTTATTGCAGATGATTGAAAGTGTTTATAAGTGATTGCAGGTGATTTCAAGTACATTCAGGTGATTTCAAGAGATTTGAAGAAACTTAGCGATTGCAGATGATTGCACTGGGTTGGAAGTGATTGCAAATTATTGTAGGTAGATGTAGGTAATGTAGTGATTCCAGAATGAATTAAATGATTGCAGGTGACTATGAGTGATTTTAGTAATTTCAGTGATTACTGATAATAACAATCTGAATGCAGACTAATTTCGATGATATCAAGTGAATCCAATTTGAATTCAGAGTGATTGCAAGTGATTGCAAGAGATTATGAGTGACTTCGAGTGATTTCATATGATTGCAGCTGGTTAGAAGTAATTTCAAACTATTTGCGGGTACATGCAGGTAATGCAGTGATTGCAAGCTGAATTGAATAGTGACTACAAGGAATTCAGGGTGATTCCAAGTGACTGCAAGTGATTACATGTGATTTAAAACGATTACAGTTACAGGTATGTATTTTTTCAAAATTAAAAATGATTGCAGAAAGTGTCTTACAGAATAAGCAGGTGGTCCATAGGAATTCGGATGTGAATCAGATGAAGTAGATAAGCCGGATGAGCCGGAAGAGCTTCCTCTGGAGGCTCCAGAGGAAGCCCTCACGACGCCACCAATAATGTTGGTAGCGATTCCGGAAACGAAACTTCCAGAGTTGGATCCGGAACGCCTGATCCTCTCTTGCATGAGGGCGTCGTAACTTGAATCCTGAAGGTGATTGGAATTTGCTTCTAGAGCGTCTCCTCTTCTCTTGACTTCCGAGTCAGATCCCTTGATCTGAGTGTTACCAAGCAGCTTCAAGAGTTGAAGAGGAAACCGAAGCTCCTCCAATTTGTCTCTAGTCTTTGAAGCTTCTCGATTCGTTTTGTTGGCATAATAACGAAAGAGATCTCTGAAATTATCTGGAAAATTTTCCGGAAGTTGCTTCTCCCTCCGGAAGGGAGCGAGTCTCTCCAACTGAGCTGCTGCTGCCGTTTCCAATAGTTCTTCCTTCGACTTTTCATCCGAGGATCTGACACTCGTACAGTATGTCAGCATCAGGAATAAGGCTAGCTGTAAATATATTTATTAGTTATTATTATTATTAATAGTTTGTTGAAATTTTATTTTGTAAATTGCAATTCGATACCTCCATGTTAAAAGAACCTCTCTCAGAGTGCACGTCTGAAACAACTCTCGCGACAGGTTTAGTAAGTAATACTTTTGTTTCCTCATAGAGGAAGCTTTGTAATGGTAACATTTTCCAAAATTTTTAAATTTATTTAATTAAACCTTCCTCAATTTAAGAATGTCTAATACAATGTTCTAAGCAATTGTACGGATGTGTGTGTGGATGTCATACTTTTTTGTGAACACGATAACTTGAAAACGGTCGCAGATAAATTGATGAAATTTGGAGGGTTTACCACTAATATCTTGAAACTGACCGAAGAATTTCTAAAAATATTCATTGCATTTTTTTTTAACACTTACTAATATTTTAAAAATCGGTTTCTTATAGTGAAACTTTTTTCATTAGCGTAATTCAAAGATGATGCAAGCATATAAAAGATTCCTTGGTTCGAGACGAATCGATTGACCTATACTATTATTACATTTTATTGAAGAGTAGGGAAGTTATGGTATTTTATATATTTTCAAAATCGATTTTTATAGGAAAAATTGTGTCATTCTCATAATTTAAAGTTGATGTGAGAATAGAAAAATGTGTTAATTCAAGACGAATAGATTGACCTATGTATGTATACCATTAAGCCACTTCCCTTTCAGGGTAGGCGTGACACTACCCGATTCGGGTAGTGTTTCTAGGTGGATAGTTTTCTTGTAGTTATAAATAACTACAAGTTTGGGCTCACCACACCCATAATATGCCAACAGCACACAGTATTCTCGAATGGTCACCCATCCAAGTACTAACCGCGCCTAACGCTGCTTAACTTCAGTGATCTGACGAGAACTGGTTTTTTTCAGCGTGGCATGGCCGTTGGATGAATGAACCTATAACATTGATATATTTGATTGAAGAGTAGGGAAGCTATGGTATATATACCATTAAACCATTTCCCTTTCAGGGTAGGCGTGACACTACCCGATTCGGGTAGTGTTTCTAGGTTTTTCTTGTAGTTATAAATAACTACAAGTGTGGGCTCACCACACCCACGATGTGCCAACAGCACTCATGTCAGTATTCTTGAATGGTCACCCTTCCAAGTACTAACCGCGTCCAACGCTGCTTAACTTCAGTGATCTGACGAGAACTGGGTTTTTTCAGCGTGGTATGGCCGTTGGCTTATGGTAATGCATAATATTTGAAAAATTTGTTTTTTATATTAAAACTTTTTTTATTAACATAATTCAAAGTTGATGCAAGAATAAAAAAAAATCCTTCGTTCGAGACGAATTGATCGATCTATAATATTAATACATTTTATTAAAGAGTAGGGAAGCTGTGGTAATGCATAATATTTCAAAACACGGTATTTTACAGTAAAATTTTTTCTTCAACATAATTCTAAGTTGATGCAAGAACATAAAAGATTCCTTGGTTCGAGACGAACCGATTGACCTACAATATTAATACATTTAATCAAATAGTGGGGAACTTATGGTATTTTATATATTTTCAAAACGGATTTTTATAGTAAAAATTGTCTCATTCTCATAATTTAGAGTTTCTGCGAGAATAGAAAAGTTGTGTTGATTCAAGACGACTCAATTGACCTATAGCATTGATACATTTCATTTGGAGTAAGCAATCTATGGCAATGCATAATATTTGAAAGCACGGTTTTTATATTAAAACTTTCTTCATTAACATAATTCAAAGTTGATGCAAGAACAAAAAAGATTCCTTGATTCGAGGCAAATCGATTGATCTATAATATTAATACATTTTATTGAAGATCAAGGAAGCTATCGTAATGCATAATATTTGAAAATGCGTTTTTTTATAGTAAAACTTTTTTCTTCAACATAATTCAAAGTTGATGCAAGAATATAAAAGATTCCTTGGTTCAAGACGAATCGATTGACCTACAATATCAATACATTCAATCAAATAGTGGGGAAGTTATGGTATTTTATATATTTTCAAAATCGATTTTTATAATAAAAATTGTCTCATTCTCATAATTTAAATTTATGCGAGAATAGAAAAGTTCTGGTGATTGAAGACGAATCGATTGACCTGTAACATTGATACATTTTATTGAAGAGGAAGCTATGGTAATGCATAATATTTAAAAAGACGGTTTTTTATAGTAAAGCTTTTTTCATTAAAACAATTCAGAATTGTTACAAGGGTATAAAAGATTCCTTGGTTCGAGACGAATCGATTGACCTACAATATAGATACATTTTATTAAAGATTAGGAAAGTTATGGTAATTCATATATTTATAAAATCGATTTTTTTAGTAAAAATTGTCTCATTCTCATAATTTAAAGTTGATGCGAGAATAGAAAATTTGCGTTGATTCAAGACGAATCCACTGACCTATAGCGTTGATATATTTGATTAAAGAGTAAGGAAGCTATGGTAATGCATAATATTTGACAACACGGTTTTTTATATTAAAACTTTTTTCATCAACATACGTTAATTTAAAGTTGATGCTAGATCAGAAAAGATGTTTTGATTCGAGACAAATCGATTGACCTATGATATTAATACATTTTATTGAAGAGTAAGGAAGCTATGGTAATGCATAATATTTGAAAATACGGTTTTTTATAGTAAAACTTTTTTCTTCAACATAATTCAAAGTTGATGCAAGAATACAAAAGATTCCTTGGTTCTAGACGAATCGATTGACCTACAATATTGATACATTTAATCAAATAGTGGAGAAGTTATGGTATTTAATATATTTTCAAAATCGTTTTTTATAGTAAAAATTATCTCATTCTCATAATTTAAAGTTGATGCGAGAATGGAAAAGTTGTGTTGATTCAAGACGAATCGATTGACCTAAAACATTGATACATTTGATTGAAGAGTAAGGAAGCTATGGTGATGCAAAATATTTGAAAATACAGTTTTTTATAGTAAAACTTTTTTCTTCAACATAATTTAAAGTTGATGCGAGAATATAAAAGATTCCTTGGCTCGAGACGAATCGATTGACCTACAATATTAATACATGCAATCAAATAGTGGGGAAGTTATTGGTACTTTATATATTTTCAAAATCGATTTTTATAGTAAAAATTGTCTCATTCTCATAATTTAAAGTTGATGCAAGAATAGAAAAGTCGTGTTGATTCAAGACGAATCGATTGACCTATAATATTAATACATTTTATTGAAGACTAAGGAAGCAATGGTAGTGCATAATATTTGAAAATACGGTTTTTTATAGTAAAACTTTTTTCATTAACATAATTCAAAGTTGATGCAAGAACAGAAAATATTCCTAGATTTGAGGCAAATAGAGTAATTCTGACAATTTTGGTAAAGAAATCATAAAGCTGGGAATGGGATAGGGTGCGACAGAACTTTTCCCTTCCCTTTTCCAGCTCGAAAAATTATAATTTCGAATACAAAATTTGATTTGTCTGATTTTTCTTTGTATTTAAAAAATTGTTTGTATTATTTTGTAAATTTGTATTTTTTGTAAATTTCTATTTTTAAATTAATCAAAATGAAGACTTTGGTTTGTATAGTATTGAAAAAAAACTAATGCTTCCTCTATGATGAAGCAAATACATTTGCTAACGGGAAGCAAAGTGCTCGTGAAATGAGCACCACATAATTATAAATACAAACAAAGTGGAAACACTTGAGATCGAATTCACAGCTAGTTGGGTTTTGTATATTGTTTAGAAATATTTTTAATTCAAATTGAATTCCTTTGAATTCTATGAATTCATTAAAGTTCTTTGAATTCTTTGTATTCTTTTGAATTCTATTGAATAGCTTGGAATACTTTGAAATTCTTTCAGATTCATTTAAATTTGTTTAACTTCCTTGTCTTCTTCTGAATTCCTTCAATTATCTGAATTCCCTGAATCGTTTAAATTCCCTGAATTCCTTAAATTTTTTAATTATCGAAATACTTTGAATTGTCGGAAAGACATGAAATTGCTTAAATTCCCTAAATTGTCTGAATTCGTTGAATTGAGTGAATTCTGTAAATTTACTGGATTCCCTGAATTCTCGGAACTATCGGAATTCTCTAAATGATCTGCATTCTTTGAATTCCTTTAATTCTTCTGAATTATGTGCATTATTTGAAAATCCTTGGAATTTAGGGAATTCTACGAATTCCAATAATTCCACGAATTCCAATAATTCCACGAATTCCAGGAATTCAATGAATTCCAATATTTCAAGGAGTTCCATGAATTCAAGGATTTTAACGAATTAAATGAACTAGTTTAATAGAGGGAATTCTCTTAATTCCTTTATGTTCCTGAATTCTAGGGGTTCTTTGAAATATCTGAATTATCCAAAATACTTGAAGTTTCCTAAAATTTTTGAAATCTTTTAAATTCTGTAAATTCAATCATTTTGTTTAATTTCTTGCATTTCCCGAATTATCTGAATTCCCTGAGAATTCTCTGAAAGACCTGAAATTGCTTAAATTCCTTGAATCGGCTGAAATCGTTAAATCCCGTAAATTCACTGAATTCTCTGACTTCCTCTAATTTTTCTGAATTCCTTTGAATTCTGTGCTCCTGAATTTCCTGAATACTCGTAGTTTTTTGAATGATATGAATTCTTTGATTTCCTTGAATTCTTCTGAATTATGTGCATTTTTTTTAAATTCTGTAAATTCAGGGAATTCCATGATTTCCAATAATTCCAGGAATTCGACGAATTCCAATAATTTAAGGAATTCAAATAATTCCAGGAAATCCATCAATTCTAAGATTTCAGAGAATTCCATGGATGGAGTTCCATAAATTCATGAATTTCAACGAATTCAATGAACTAGTTCAATAGAGGGAATTCTCTTAATTCCTTTATGTTCCTGCATTCTCGGATTTCTTTGAATTATCTGAATTATCCAAAAGACCTGAAATTTCCTAAAATCTTTGAAATTTCATAAATTCTGTAAATTCAATCATTTTGTTTAATTTCTCGAATCTTCTAAATTATCTAAAGTCCCTGAATGCTCTACATTCCTTAAAGTTCTTGAATTTCCCTGAATTGTCTGAATTCGTTAAATCCTGTAAATTCACTGAATTCTCTGAATTATCGGAAAACTCTAAATACTCTGAATTCTCGGAATTTCTTTAATTCCTCTGAATTCTGTGCATTATTTTGAAATCCTTGAAATTTAGGAAATTCAATGAATTTAATCAATTCCACGAATTCAAGAATTCAAGAAATTCCAAGAATTCAAGAATTCAAAAAATTACAAGAATCCAAGAAATTCCAAGAATTAAAAGAATTCCAGAAATTCTAAGAATTCAAGAAAATGCAAGAATTCCAAGAATTCCAGAAATTCCAAGAATTTGGAGAATTCGAGGAATTCCAAGATTTCAATGAATTCCATTGACTAGGTTAATAGAGTGAATTCCCGGAATTCCTTCATGTTCCTGAATTTCCTGAATACTAGTAGTTCTTTTAATGATCTGAATTCTTTGAATTCCTTGAATTCTTCTGAATTATGTGCATTATTTTGAATTATATGCATTATTTTGAAATTCTTGAAATTCAGAAAATTTCATGAATTTAATAAATTATATTAATAGAGGAGATTCCCTGAATTCCTTTATGTTCTTTAATTCTCGACATTCTTTAAAATCTATGAATTCTCTGTAAGATCTGAAACTTGCCGAAATCGCTGAAATTTCTTTTTTCAGAATTCTCTGAGTTTCTTGAAATCTCAGAATTCTTTGAACTCCGCGAATTCTACGAATTGATTGAATTACCTGAATTTCCTGAATACCTCGAATTCCGCTGAATTCCTCTAAATTCCTATGTATCCCTGAATTTTCTAGAATTCCCAAAATTCCCTGAGACACCCTAAATTTTCTGAATTCCTGGAATACCTTGAATTTCCTGAATTCTAAGAATTTGATGAATTCCCTGAATTTCCTGCGTTCTCTAAATGCTCTGAATTATATAAAATTCAATGAATTCAAGGAATTACACGCATTCAATAATGCAAGGAATTTACGAAATTCAGACGGATTCAAGAAATTTAGACGAATTCAAAGAATTTAAAAGGATTCAAGGAATCCAGATAATTCAGGGAATTCGGTGGAATTCAGAAGATTTCGAGGAAGTTAAAAGAATTAAAAATAATTTAAAAGAGTTTAAAATAATTCCAAGCAATTAAAAATAATTAGTTCTCGTCAGATCACTGAAGTTAAGCAGCGTTGGACGCGGTTAGTACTTGGATGGGTGACCATTCAAGAATACTGAGTGCTGTTGGCGCATCGTGGGTGTGGTGAGCCCACACTTGTAGTTATTTATAACTACAAGAAAACTATCCACCTAGAAACACTACCCGAATCGGGTAGTGTCACGCCTACCCTGAAAGGGAAATGGCTTAATGGTATACAAATGCCAACGGCCATACCATGCTGAAAAAACCACTTCTCGTCAGATCACTAAAGTTAAGCAGCTTTGGGCGCGGTTAGTACTTGGATGGGTGACCATTCGGGAATACTGCGTGCTGTTGGTCCACCGTGGGTGTGGTGAGCCCACACTTGTAGTAGTTATTTACTACAAGAAACTATTCACCTAGAAACACTACCCGAATCGGGTAGTGTCACGCCTACCCTGAAAGGGAAATGGCTTAATGGTATACAAAAAGAATAAATAGAATTCAAAGAACTCAGAAGAAATCAAAGAATTTAGTTAGAATTCAAAGTAACCAACATTTTATTTTGAGAATTTAAAAAAATTTCCCTATCTGTAAACAAATTATCGTATTTGTTTTTATGTACATTTTTTAGTAATTTACTGCTAAGAAAGGAGTAAAATTAAAAAAATATACGTTTAGTTCAAGTTAAAATTGTTTAAAAATGAGCAAAAATGACATGTTTTAAGATTTGTTTAATTAGTATTAATTAAAAAAAAAATTTGGATTAAATATTCATGTATTGAATATACAAGAGCAAATCAAACGAACGATTGCAAATATTGAATACATTGGTCTGCATATATGTCTAATTTATTCTGAGTAGAACCTCATTAACATAGGTACATTTATTCTCGTTTGGAAGCTGAAATTCTCTCTTGGAGGTAAAATTATAATTAAAGCGTTTGTAAATGTAATCATGTGCATATTCATTAGCGTGGTCACCTAAAAAATTGTTTTTATTTTTTGTCGGCCCTTTCGCGGCAGTTTATTTCTCTGGGTGAGAAAATATACTCCTAATTTTTCAGATTTAAAAAAAATTGTTTATAGGTTAAAAGCATGAAATTTATGTAAAAATTGAAATTTTCTCAGTTTTTGATTTTTTTTAAATATACATGTTAGTTTTAAAGAAATATCTTATGGATAAAAATTGTATTTGGTTGTGTAGTTCACTATAATATTTTTGTTTCGGAAGTCATTTCGTTTGGATAAAAATTCTACTAATTAGTTGAAAATTTCAATATTTAGTTCAAAATGCAACTCTTTTGTTAAAAAGTCATATTTATTGGTAAAAAATTCAACTATTTGGTTGAAATTTTTAACTACTTTGTTAAAAAGTAATTTTGTCGTTAAAGATTCTTTTCTTTGGTTCAAAATTCAACTATTTCATTCTTAGAAAATTAATTGTCTGGATTAAAAAATAATCTTTCGGGTTGAATGTTGAACTGTTTAGTTGAAAATTAATTTTTGCTCCCTCATAGACATAGACATAGACGAAGCTTTGTAATGGTAACATTTTCCAAAATTTTTAAATTCATTTAATTACACCTTCCTCAATTTAAAAATGGCTAATACGATGTTCTAAGCAATTGTACGGATGTGTGAGCGTGTGGATGTTTGTGTGTGTGGATGTGACACTTTTTTGTGAACAAGATATTTTGAAAAAAAATATTCAAAAATGTACATTTTTTAACTTTTAACAATTTTTTTCAGTTTCAAATTCATTTTGAATTTTTTTATAAAACTTTGTAATCTTGCCAATTGATAATTGTTGCTCAAAAATCGTCGACATTCTTTTTTGAAATTTTAGAAAATGATTTCAAATAATTGAAATATTTGTCAATTTTCTCTTGAAATACATTTTTCAAAACAAAAAATCAGTATAACTTTTGCCAGGAATTTTAAGCAATTTTTTTATTATCGGGAAACCTTTTAAAATCTTTAAGTAGCTTCAAAATTTTTGTTTTCAAATATTCAAAAATGTATGTTTTTTCTAACTTTTTGAAATGATTTCAAGTTTTTAATTAATTCTGAATCTATTTAAAACTTCTAAATGTCTCATATACTTGATCAAATTTTTTATAAAACTTTGTAATCTTGCTAATTGATCAATTTCGCTTTAGAATTATCCAGTTTCTTTTTCGAAATTTTAAGAAATAATTTTAAATGTGTTGAAATCTTTGTCAATTTTCTCTCAGAATCTGTTTTCAAAAATAAAAATATCACACCTTAAATTTTGTATATCAAAGTGCTAGGCACCTTTGTTCCATTCACGTGGTTCCATTGATTATAATAATAATAATAATTATTATTGAATATATTATTTAAATGACCTCACATTTCTCATAATCCTGAAGTTTGCAGACTCTTTTTTGTAATGGGGATAAAATTAGAGCTTCATCCAATGAGGAGCACGGTCTTCCCGACAACAATAGTTTCAAACTGTTTCTAGTAGTATCGAGATAGTTTCGAGAATTAATCGAAAATGGCGCCATGCGCTTTTTAATAATTGGACAAGTAGCAAAAGCGCGCTCTGAACTGTTGAAAATTGTAGTGTGTTTAAAATAATTTTAATTAAAAAATTAGGAAAGCTTTATCAATTCATAAAAAAAGACAAATTTTTAACAAAATAGCTGAATCCCCCCCAAAAAAATCAATTTTTACCAATCGCATTTTAAACCAAAAAAATATTAAGTTTTTTAAAAGAAGAGACAAATTTTCTACAAAACAGTTTAATTTTTGACACGCAAATATGAATTTTTAATGAAATAGATGAATTTTCAACGAAATAGTGACATTGTCAACCAAAAAGATGAATTTTTGACCAAAATAATGAATTTTTAGTAGAAAAAAAATGAATTTTCAATAAAGTAGTTGAATCCTTGACCAAAAAAAGATTAATTTTTAATTAGTTGCATTTTTAACCGAGAAACACAAATTTTTAACAAAATAGTGGAATCCTCAACAGAGACAGATTAATTTGCAATCCTAAAAGACGAATTTGCAACCAAATAGTTCAAACTTTATCATAAAAAAGATTTTTCAGTCATGAAAGGAAAAAAATTCACCCAAATCATTATTTTTGGGGGATGAATAATTTAAAATACAGAATAAAAATATCAACCAAACATTCCTTTTTTAAGTTTATTTGTTCATTTGTTTTTCAAGTTAAATAAATATATATTTTCCTGAAATTCTTGAGAAAATTCAAAATCTTTTTGAAGCTTCCAGATATGTCAAAAAAGTATACTTTTTTATTTTTCAGGACTTGAAATCATTTTTTACCCATTTTCAAAACTTGTAAACCTTCTAAATATCTTTTTAAATTATTCGAATTCTTTTGAAATTTTTCTTTACATTCCGAAAAATTGAAAAACTGGCCTTCAAATCTTCCAGATTTTTTTTTGAAAATTTTGGAAAACTTTTGAAATGATAAAACTTTTCAAAAATATTATCTTGAAATTAATCTTTCAGAATAAAAAATCAGTTTAAATTATGCCATAAATTGTGAGAAATCTTTCTTATTATCGTGAAACCTTTTAAATTTTTTTCTTTAAATTTTGTATAAAATTTTGCAATCTTGCTAATGGAAAGATTTTGCTTGAAAAAACTTTTCCATTCTTTTTCGAAACTTTAGAAGATAATTTTAAATCATTTAAAATCTTTTTCAATTTTCCCTTAAAATTTATTTTCAAAATAAAAGTACAGTTTGAATTTTCCCAGGAATTTTAAGACAGTTTTTTATTTTCTTGAAGCCTTTGAAACTTCTTGAAAAAAACTTCTTCAAAAATGTACATTTTGTTTTAAAATATTATTTAGATAACATGAATTATATTCAAACCTGCAAATATTTTTATTTCAAATAAAGAAAAACAGTTGAATTCATGGCAAAGAAGACAAATTTTTAACAAAATAGCTAAATCCCCAACAGCAACAAAATCATCTGTTGCATTTTTAATCAAGAAAGATAATATTTTTTCAAAAAGAGACAAATATTCTAGAAAAGAGTTTAATCTTTTAACACAAAAACATGAATTTTAAACGAAATAGATTAATTTTTTTACCAAGAAAATCAATTTTTTCCAAAAAAGACGAATTTCCAATGATATAGTGGCATTGTCAACTAAAGAGATGAATTTTTAATTAAAATGGTGAATCTTTAATGAAAGAATGAATTTTGAACAAAGTAGTTGAATCCTCTGCCAAAAAAGGATAATCTTTAATCAGTTAAATTTTTAACTGAAAAAGGCAAATTTGCAACAAAATATTGGAATTCTCAATCAAAACAGATTTATTTATAAAAAAGACATGTTTTTAATACAAAATGAAAATTTCGAATAAATTCTCTGAGAAAATTCAAAAAGATTTTTGAAGATTTCAGATATGTCAAAAAAGTTTTTTTTTTATTTCATAGGATTTTACAAAATTTTAGAAAAAAATCGAGTTAGTTTAAAAGATATTCAGGACTTTTGGAAGTTTCTAAAATAAATATCTCTTAAACTGATTCGATTTATTCCTAAAATTTTGACAAATCTTTGAAAGTTAAAAAAATTGCCCTTAAATCTTTCAGATTTTTTGTCGGCATTTTTAGAAATTTTCTGAAATTTGTTGAAACCTGTTTAAATTTTCTTTTAAAATTAATTGTTCAAAAGAAGAAGACATTAAAAACTTTCCTAGGAATCTCCAGATAAGTTTTTTGTTTTCTTGAACCCTTTAAAACTTCATAAGAAGCTGCGATAATTTTTTCGAAATCTTCAAAAATTTACAGTTCGTTTTGAATTTTTGTAAATCTTTTCAAATTTCAAATTATGTTTCAATCATTCCCAAAACATTCAAACGTTCAGAATATCTTTTAAAATTATACGCATTTTTCTCAACATTTTCTCAAAATGTCGAAAAATAAAAAAATTGCCCTTAAATCTTTCAGATTTTTTTCGACGTTTGTAGAAATCTTTTGAAATGTTTTAAAACCTGTTTAAATTTTCGTTTAGAATGAATTTTTTAAAATAAAAAGACATGATAAACTTTTCTAGGAATTTCAAGAAAAGTTTTTTGTTTTCTTGAATACTTTCAAACAAAAAACAAAAATTTCGAAAAATAAAGAAAAATTTTCTGCAAATCATCCAGATTCTGTTTTGACAATTTTAGAATTCTTTAGAAATCTTGGTTAATTTTCTTTTAAAATTCAATTTTTCAAAAGAAAAAATTAGTATACATTTTTCCAGCAATTTTAAGCAATTTTTTAGTATCGTGAAACCTTTCAAATTCTTAAGAAGCTTTAAAATTTTGATTTAAAAATATTAAAAAATGTACATTTTTTCAACTTTTAAAAAATATTTTAATGTTTGAAATTAATTTTGAATCTTTTTGAAACTTCTAAATTTTTCTTGAACATGATCAAAGTTTTTTATAAAACCTTGTAATCTTGCTAATTGAACAATTTATTTTTAAAATCGTTCATATTCATTTTGGAAATTTCCTAAAACAATTAAAGATGTCTTGAAATCTTTGTTAACTTTCTCTTAAAATTCACTTTTCAAAAGAAAAAATTAGTATAAATGTTGCCAAAAATTTTAAACAATTTCTTTATTGTCGTGAAACCTTTCAAAATCTTTAAGAAGCTTCAAAATGATCATTTCCAATTATTGAAAAATTTACATTCTTTTTAACTTTTTAAATATGTTCTCAAGTTCTAAATTAATTTCGAATCTTTATAAAACTTCTAAATGTCTTTTAAACTTGAAAGAATTTTGTACAAAACTTGGTAACCTTCTAACTGGACATTTTTGCTTTAAAATCGGTCATATTATTTTTAGAAATTTTACGAAATAATTAAACATGTTTTGAAATCTTTGTAAATTCTGTTTCAGAATTTATTTTTCAAATTAAAAAATCAGTTTAAATTTTCCCGGGAATCTTAAGAAATATTTTCATTCTCTTAAAACATTTTAAAATTCTCAAAAAACTTATTTTTCAATAATCTTTAAAAATCTACACATTACATTTTTTGATATCAGAGTGCTGGGAACCTTTGTTCCATTGATTATTATTGAATATATTATTTAAATAACCTTGCATTTCTCATAAGCCTGAAGTTTGCAGACTTTTTATTTTAAACGAGAAAAAGGAACGACAGCTCCAACCAATCATAAATACGAGTTTCCGGACAACAATAGTTTCAAATTCTTTCGAGTTATTTCGAGATGATTCGAGAAATAATCGAAAATGGCGCCATGCGCTTTTTAATATAGGGACAAGTAGCAAAAGCGCGCTACGCGCGCGAATGCAGGTTTTTACAAATCTCGAAAGAGATATTCAATTTTATTTAATTAAAATTCATTTATTTTTTAATTGTTTAAGTGTTTAATTAATTTTTTCACTTGGAAAATTTGAAATAGTTTATCCAGTAACGGGAACTTTCGAAAAGTTAAAAAATTAAAGTAAGTTAAAAACATTTTCATTTTAAAAGTTGTATAAAAAATTATCAAATTATTTAAACAAATTTTAATTCAATTTGTAGAGATAAAAATTTTTTTTATTGATATGTACTTAAAATTAACAAAAAATCTCTTCGGCCTCTGGAAATTATACTAAAAATTTGTTGAGCTGAAACTTTCTAGTTTTAAAAAATCTACAAATATTGAAAATACTTAATTGCTAATATGCTCAAATATTTAATTTTTATGATTTAAACTATTTTCATAAATAACATATATATGAGATGAATTTTTAACTAATATGATGAATCATTAATAAAAAACAATGAATTTTCAACAAATTAGTTAATTATTTAAATTAGATAATTTTCGACCAAAAAAGATTCATTTTCAATTAGTTTTATTTTTAAACGAAGAAGACGAATCTTCAACTAAATAGTGGAATTCTCAATCAAAACCAATTAAATGATTTTGAAAACAAAATAAACATATTGAATAAATATTTCTTATTTAGGTTTATTCGTTCATTTGTTTTTATGGTTATAGAAATATAATTTTTGTAAGATGCTCGAGAAAATTCGAAAAGATTTTTGAAGATTACAGATATGTCGAAAAGTATAATTTTTTTATTTTACAGGATTTTGTAAATTTGTAGGAAAAATTTGAGGCAGTTTGAAAGATATGTAGAACTTTTCGAAGTTTTGAAAATAAATATATATTAAGCTGACTCGAATTATTCCTGAAATTTTGAAAAATCTTTGAAAATTAAAAAAATTAATCACCAATATGTTCAGGTATTTAATTTTTAAGGTTTAAGCTATTTACATAATTATGAAAAACAAATTTCTCATAATAAAGCGAATGTAACAAACTTATCAGCATTTTCAAAAATTGAACCTTTCATAATTTTTTGGGAATTTAATAATCTCTTAAACGTTAAACATTAAAGTTTGTATTTCAAAGTGTTGAAAACCTTTGTTCTATTGATTATTATGATAAAATTATGAATATATTATTGAGATAACAAAAATGATATTTCAAACAAAACAAAAATTTTAATTTTAAATGAAAAAATAGTTGAATTCATCTCAGACAAATTTCCAACAAAATAGTTGAATACTCAACAACAATAAAATTAATTTTTACCAGTTGCATTTTTAAACGAAAAAGATGAAATTGTTTTTGAAAAAGACGAATTTTCTACAAAACATTTTAATTTTTTAACACAAAAATATGAATTTTTAACGCAATAGATTAATTTTTTACCAAAAAGACGAATTTTCAGCAAAATAGTGACCAAAAAAGATTAATTTTCAATCAGGTGAATTTTTAACCGTAAAAGACGAAATTTCAAAAAAAATACAGAAATTCTGAACCAAAACAGATTAATTTTCAAACCAGAAAGACGAATTGTCAATCGAATAGTTCAATTTTTAACCAAAAAAAGTAACAAAATAAGAATTTTGATAAATATTTCTTTTTTAGTTTTTTGTTGTTCTTTTGTTCTGAAGGTTATAGAAATATAATTTTCTTAAGATTTGTGAGAAAAATTAGTAAGATTTTTGAAGATTTCAGAAATATTGAAAAAGTATATATTTTTCATTTTACAGAATTTTGCAAAATTTTAGCAAAAATTCGAGTGAGTTTAAAAGATATGGAGGACTTTTGGAAGTTTTAAAAATAAATATATCTTAAACTGGCTCGAAATATTCCTAAAATTTTGAGAAATCTATGAAAATGAAAAAATTGCCCTTAAATCTTCCAATTTTTTTCGACATTTGTGATAATTTTAGAATTTTAGAAATTTTAATAAACACTTTAGAAATCTTTTGAAATGTATTAAAAACTTTTAAAAAATTTTTTAAATTAATTTTTCAAAATAAAATTTTTTTTCCAGGAATCTCGAGAAAAGTTTTTTATTACCTTCAGGCCTTCCAAAAGGGAAATGGCTTAATGGTATAATGGTATCGTGAAACTCTTCAAAATGCTTCAGAAGCTTCAAAATTTTTATTTACAAATTTTCAAAAATGTACATTTTTCAAGTTTTATAAAATCTGGTTGAGTTCTAAATTCATTTTGAATCTTTTTAAAACTCCTAAATATCTCTTAAACTTACTCAAATTTTGTATAAAACTTTGTAATCTGGCTAATTAAACATTTTTGATTTAGAAGCGTCCAGATTCTTTTTCGAAATTTTAGGAAATAATTAAAAATGTTTTGAAATATTTGTCAATTTTCTCTTAAAATTTATTTTTAAAAATAAAAAGTCAGTTTAACTTTTGCCAGGAATTTTAAGAAATGTTTATTTCAAAATATTCAAAAATGTGCGTTTTTTCTAATTTTTTTTTATGTTTCCAAGTTTTAAATTAATATTGAATCTTTTTAAAACCTATAAATGTTTGTTAAACTTGATCGGATTTTTTATAAATCTTTCTAATCTTGTTAATAGAAACATTTGCCTTTAAAATCGTCTATATTCTTTTTCGAAATTTTAAGAAATAATTCAAAATGTTTTGAAATATTTGTCAATTTTCTCTTAAAATTAAAAAAAATTAAGAATCAGTTAAAAATTCCCCAGGAATTAAATTTTTTTTATTATATTGAAACCTTTTAAAATTCTTAAAAAGCTTCTTCAGTTTTAAAATCTTCAAAAATCTACAAATTGCATTTTGTATATAAAAATCCTGGATACCTTTCTTATATTGATTATTATTATTATTGAATATATTATTTATATAACCTTACATTTCTCATAAACCTGAAGTTTGCAAACCTTTTTATTTAAAATGGGAAAAAGAAACGACAGCTCCAACCAATCATAAATACGAGTTTTCGGACAACAATAGTTTCAAATTGTTTCGAGTTATTTCGAGATGGTTCGAGAAATAATCGAAAATGGCGCCATGCGCTTTTTAATATAGGACAAGTAGCAAAAGCGCGCTACGCGCGCGCATGCATGTTTTCAGACATCTCGAAAGAGATGTTTAATTTTCTGATCAACAATACATATTTTTTGAGATCAAAAACTTGAATAAAAAATTTAAAATGAATTCAACACATTTTTCTGAACTCTTGGAAATCGTAATGTGTTTAAAATATTTGTAACTAAAAAATTAGGAAAACTTTAGCAATTAACAGATACTTTTCTACCTTGTATTTCTTAAACAGAAAACATTAACTTTTGTATTTTAAAGTGTTGAAGACCTTTGTTCCGTTGATTATTATTATTATTAAATTATTGAATATATTATTCAGATAACATAAATGATATTTCAACCAAAAAAGATTCAACTTTTAATTTAAAAATAGTTGAATTCATCCCAAAAAAACAAATTCTGAAGAAAATAGCTGAATCCCCAACAAAAAAATTAATTTCTACCAGTTGCAATTTAAACCAAAAAATATTAAGTTTTTTAAAAAAGAGACAAATTTTCTACAAAAAAGTTCAATTTTTCACACGAAAATATAAATTTTTTAATGAAATAGATGAATTGTCTACCAAAAAAGACGAATTTTCAATGAAATAATGACATTGTCAATCAAAGAGATGAATTTTTGACTAAAATGTAGAATTTGTAGTAAAAAAAAAGTTAATTTTCAACAAAGTAGTTGAATCCTCGATCAAAGAAGATTAATTTTTAATCAGTTGCATTTTTAAGTGGGAAACAAAAATTTTGAACAAAATAGTGGAATCCTCAACAACAAAAGATTAATTTTCAATCCAAAAAGACGAATTTGCAAGCAAGTAGTTCAAATTTTATCTCAAAAAAGATTTTTCAGTCATGAAAGAAAAAGAAATCACCCAAATTATTATTTTTGGGGGATAAATAATTTAAAATATAAAATAAAAATCTCGAACAAACATTTCATTTTTGAGTTTATTTGTTCATTTGTTTTTAAAGTTGAATAAATATATAATTTTCCTAAGATGCTTGAGAAAATTCAAAATTTATTTTGAAGCTTTCAAATATGTCGAAAAAGTATAATTTTTTATTATTCAGGATTTTGAAAAAATGTAGGAAAAATTCGAGTCAGTTTGAAAGACATTTAGGACTTTGAGAAGTTTGGAAGATAAATATCTCTTGAACTGACTCGAACTATTCCTAAAATTTTGAAAGATTTTTCAAAATTAAAAAAAAATGCCGTTAAATCTTCCCGATTTTTTCGAAATTTGTAGAAATATTTTGAAATTATAATAATAATTTGAAATATTTTGAAACTTTTTCAAATTTTCTTTAAAAATTAATTTTTCAAAATAAAAAGTAATTAAAAATTTTCCCAAGAATCTCAAGAAATTTTTTTATTTTCTTGAAACCTCTCAAACTTCTTAAAAAGCTTCGAAATTTTTTGCGAAATCTTCAAAAAATTACATTTTGTTTAAAATCTTTGAAAATCTTTTCAAACTTAAAATCATTTTCCAAACATTTTCAAAACTTTTGAACCTTTTATATATCTTTTAAAATTCTTCGAATTCTTCCAAAATTTTTCTTAAAATTCTGAAAAATTAAAAAACTTGCCTTCAAATATTCCAGATTCTATTTTGACAATTTTGGAAATATTTTGAAATGTTTTAAATTCTTTTGAAATATTACCTTAAAATTAATTTTCCAAAATAAAAAGTCAGTTTAAATTATCCCATGAATTTTGAGAAATATTTTTTATTATCTTGAAACCTTTCAAATTTTTTTTTTAATTTCTTATAAAACTTTGTAATCTTGCTAATTGGAAATATTTTCTTTAAAATCCTCCACAGTAATTTTGGAAATATTTTGAAACATTAAAATTTTTTTGAAATATTATCTTAAAATTAATCTATCAAAATAAAAAATCAGTTTAAATTATCCCATGAATTGTGAGATATATTTTTTACTATCGTGAAACCTTTTAAATCTTTTTTCAAATATTTTATAAAATTTTGCAATCTTACTAACGGAAAGATTTTGCTTGAAAATCTTTCCCATTCTTTTTCGAAACTTTAGAAAATAATTTAAAATCATTTGAAACCTTTGCCAATTTTCTCTGTAAATTTATTTTTAAAATAAAAAATCAGTTTAAATTTTCCCAGGTATTTAAAGAAAGTATTTTTATTTTCTTGAAGCCTTTTAAACTTCTTAAAAAGCTTCAACATTTTTTTCAGAATCTTCAAAAATTTACATTTTTTTAAAATTGTTTGAAATCTTTTCAAATTATCTTATCTTTTAAAGTAATTCAAATTTTTCCAAAAATTTTCTTAAAATTCTGAAAAATTACAAAAATTGCCTTAAAGTCTTCCAGAATCTGTTATGACGAATTTAGAAATCTTTAGTAATCTTTTAAAATATTTTGGCATCTTTTAAAATGTTTTCAAATATTCTCTTAAACTTATTTATTCAAAACAAAGAATCAGTTCAAATTTTCCCTTGAATTTTAAGAAACACTTTTTGGAAATCTTTGTCAATTTTCTCTCAAAATTTATTTAAAAAGTAAAAATTCAGTTTTTTCCCCAGGAATTTTAATAAAGTTTTTTCATTTTCTTGAAGCCTTTTAAAATTCTTAAAAATCTTTGACATTTTTTTCGAAATCTCAAAAATTTACATTTTGTTTTAGATTTTTTGAAATATTGTCAAATTTTAAATCATTTTTTTTCTATTTCGAAAAATTTTCTTAAAATTCTGAAAAATTACGAAAATTCCCTTTAAATCTTCCAGAGTCTGTTACGACGATTTCAGAAGTCTTTTGTAATCTTTTAAAATTTTTTGTCATATTTTGAAATGTTTTTAAATATTCTCATAAAATTAATTTTTCCAAATCAAAAATCAGCTCAAATTTTCCCATGAATTCTAAGAAAATTTTTTTATTATCGTGAATCCCTTCAAAATCCTTAAGAAGCCTCACAATTTTTTTTCCTAATGTTCAAAAATGTACATTTTTCAAAACTTTTGAAATATTTTCATCTTTTAAATTAATTTGAATCTTTTTAAAATTTCGAAATGTCTTAAACTTAAACTTACTCGTAATTTTTATAAATCTTTGTAATCTTGCTAATTGAAAGATTTTGCTTCAAAAACGTTCCCATTCTTTTTCGAAATTTTAGAAAATGATTTAAAATCTTTTGAAATCTTTGTCAATTTTCTCTTAAAATTTATTTTAAAACTCAAAAATCAGTTGACATTTTCCCAGGAATTTTAAGAAATTTCTTTATTATCTTGAAACCTTTTAAAATTCTTAAAAAGTTTTTTTATTTTTGAAATATTCAAAAATCTACAAATTACATTTTGTATATCAACATGCTAGACACCTGTCTTACATTGATTATTATAATTATTTAATATATTATTTAGATAACCTTACATTTCTCATAAACCTGAAGTTTGCAAACTTTTTTATTTAAAATGGGAAGAAGAAACGACAGCTCCAACCAATCATAAATACGAGTTTCCGGACAACAATAGTTTCAAATTGTTTCGAGTTATTTCGAGATGGTTCGAGAAATAATCGAAAATGGCGCCATGCGCTTTTTAATATAGGACTAGGATAGGATAAAAAGAAATCAAATGACAAAATATACAATTATGAGTCGCCCGGTTTCCCCAGTGTGTCCCGGTTAGCCCCATTTTTACTGTACCTAATTTAAAAAATTGGAATATCCAATCAGAGGTATTATTAACTATTCCTAAATGATGATGACGGGAGGAAGAAGGATTTCCTTAAAGTTTGGAAGCGCTCAAGTGCGTATGAAACAAGTGGAGCAAATCTGGTGAAAGTCCCATGAAATGGTCACTCAGAACCACACGTTTAAGCCGCCCATTTCTGTTTCACGACAAAGGACGGATGAGACGTCCGGCACACATGGCTTCACACATCATGAATTGAAGAAAAAAAAAAAAAAAAAAGAAAGAATCCATCTTTGCGTTCTGATTTTGTGAAAAGCTAGGATGAATTGAAATTAATTCATTACGTCCACACCAGTTTCCATGGTGAATCAACTTTTCTACCAAATCCCTTTAATTTTCAGAATAGGATTATGGGATCATTTATATCTCAAGCAGAGTTCATATTTTCAATTCAGAAGAAAAAATACACAAATGGACTTCAGGGTAGTCCAAAAAATACTTTTTTTTTAATGGCACCTCTACAAAGTTTAAGTTTTGGTGTCAAAATTACCCCTGATTTTTTAGAAAAATTATTTTAAAAAATGTATTGAGGGGTACCTATGTCTATTTATCTGTATTTATAGAATTGCTAGGAAAACATAATTTAATAATTTTTTAAATACTTTCTGCTGATTTTTTAGTTTGAATTAAGAAAGTTTAATGTTTGCTCAATTTATATTCTAAGTTTCTTTATAATTGTTATATTAAAAAAAATAAACAACATTTTAAAATTAAGATCGAAAGGAAATATATTTTGTCATGAATAGTTTTATGCAAAATGAGCATGAAAAATATTCAGAATTAAAAAAACAAAAAGAAAAGAAAAAGAAAGAAAAAGAGAAAAAGTCAAATGATAAAATAGATTTCCATTCGATCTTAATTTAAAAATCAGAATTTTTTTAATTGAGTCTAAACAATTTTCCCTCAATTTCTTGAAAAAAATCTTTTAATTTAAATTGTTTGTAAGAAGAATGCATTAAATATTAGCAATTTTAGAAATACATTACAATTTTTGGATTGTTTCTTTTTCTATTTTTTGAAAATGTAATAATCCAAATAGATTGGTTCAGAATCACCCACAAAATAAACAAAATTTAAATCATTTAAAAAATAATAGGGCAAAAACTAATAGATAATTTTTCAAGAAAAAAATTAATTTTTAAATTGTAGAACCAAATTGCGCTATTTGTTTTCACGCATCTCGCATTTTTAAACAATTTAAAAATTAAAATTTTCCTTGCAAAACTGTGCGATGGAATTTTAAAGAATTTTGGGTCCAATAAAATGTGTTTGGAAAAAAGCGGCCGAAGCCCAAACAATAATAATAATTGCATGTGACACTATTTTTTTAATAAATTGTAGAAAAAGTATTTTTCACGATAACCAAAATAGATCAATTTTCATTCAAGAAAAATAATTTTCTACCATAAATGATGAATTTTCAACAAAATTGTTAAATTATTATCTATGGAAATGAATTCACAACTACAAAATTAATTTTCAACCAAAAATGGCAAATTTCAAATAAAAAATTGAATTTTCAACAAAATAGTTCAATATTTAATCAAAGAAATCAATTTTCAACTAAGAAGATGAATTTTTAACCAAAAATGATACAGATAAATTTTCAGTTGGAAAAAAATTAATTTTCATCTTAACAAAATCGAATTTTCAACAGAATAGTTTAATTTGCAACCAAAGAAATAAATTTAGAAACAAAAATAATATTCTACCAAAAACGACGGATTTTCAATAAAATATATACATATTTGACCATTTGGTTGAATTTTCAATTAAAAAGATAAATTTTTAACCAAAAATGGAATGATTAAATTTTCAGCATAAAAATAAATGAATTTTTACCCAAAAAGATAAATTTTCAAACAAATAATTTTCTACTAAAAAGACGAATTTTCAACTAAAAAAAAAACTATTTCGGAACCAAAAAAGAACAATGTTTAACAAAATAGTTCAATTTTGAGCCAAAACGGGAAAATTTTTAAATTTCAAATAAAAAAATTTATTTTCAGCCAAAAATGGAAAAGTTAAAATTTCAAATGAAAAATTGAAATTTTCAACAAAATATTTAAATCTTCAACGAAATAAATGAATTTTCAACTAAAAAGATAAATTTTTAACCAAAAATAGAATGGTTAAATTTTCAGTTGAAAAAAATGAATTACCCAGAAAGATAAATTTTCGAACAAATAATTTTCTACTAAAAAGACGAATTTTCTACTAAAAAAACAAAAAAATTTGCAACAAAAAAAAAACAAATGTTCAACAAAATAGTTAAATTTTTAACCAATTACTGAATTTTCAACTAACAAGATAAATTTTTAACCAAAAATAGAATGGTTAAATTTTCAGTTGAAAAAAATTAATTTTTACCCAGAAAGATAAATTTTCGAACAAATAATTCTCTACCAAAAAGACGAATTTTCAACTAAAAAAACAAACTAATTTGCAACAAAAAAAACGAATGTTTAACAAAATAGTTCAATTTTCAGCCAAAAGGGGCCAATTTTTAAGTTTTTAAATAAAAAAATTAATTTTCAACCACAAAATGGAAAAGTTAAAATTTCAAATGGAAAATTGAAATTTCAACAAAATAGTTAAATTTTCAACGAAAGAAATAAATTTTCAACTAAAAAGATACATTTCTAATCGAAAATCGAATAGTTAAATTTGCAGTTGAAAAAAAAATTTCAACAAAAAAAAATCGAATTTTCAACAAAATAGTTTAATTTACAACCTAAGAAATCAATTTACAAACAAAAATAATAATATTCTACAAAAAAACGATGAATTTTAGACAAAATATATGCATTTTTAACCACTTGGTTAAATTTTCAGCTAAAAATATACATTTTTAACCAAAAACGGAATAGTTAAAATTTCAGTATAAAAATAAATTAATTTTGAACCAAAAATAGAATTTTTCAAATGAATAATTTTCTACCAAAAAGACGAATTTTCAACTAAAAAAAAACTATTTTGCAAAAAAGAAACGAATGTTTAACAAAATAGTTCAATTTTCAGCCAAAACGGGAAAATTTTTAAGTAACAAAAAAATGAATTTTCAACAAAATTGTTAAATTTTAATCCAAAGAGATGAATTTTAAAATAAAACAATTGATTTTCAACCAAAAATGGAAAAGTTAAAATTTCAAATGGAAAATTGAATTTTCAACAAAATAGTTAAATTTTCAACGAAATAAATAAATTTTCAACTAAAAAATCAATTTTAACCGAACATCGAACAGTTAAATTTTCAGCTGAAAAAAAATTCAACCATACAAAATCAAATTTTCAACATAATAGTTTAATTTACAACCTAAGAAATTAATTTACAAACAAAAATAATAATATTCTAACAAAAAACAACGATTTTAAACAACATATGGAATCCTTAACTAAAAAAAATTAATTTGCCACCAAAAAAATTAATGTTTAAAAAAATAGTTCAATTTTCAACCAAAAATGGTATAGTAAAAAAATTAATTAAAAAAAAGAATTTTTAACGAAATCTGTTTATTTTCAACCATTTTCAGACAAAAAGAATAATATTTGACCTAAAAAAGACGAATTTTCAACAAAATAGTTAAATATGAAAAAAATGAATTTTCAACCAAAAAGATTAATTTTCAAACAAGAAGAATAATTTTCTACCGAAAAGACAAATTTTCAAATTAAAAAAAAATATTTCCCAACTAAAAATTTGAGTATATACATAAGTTTTCAGTTTGAAAAATTAATTTTTAGCCAAAAAAATAAACGTTTAACAAAATAGTTCAATTTTTAACCATAGAATTGGATTTTTAACTAAAATAGATAAATGTTCAAACATAAAGGAGAATTTTATACCAAAAAAA
>CAKNYM010050608.1:166829-185183 GCA_932195095.1 Andricus curvator | reverse complement strand
AAAGAGAAGGAAGGGGATGTGGTTGGTTGCCTTCTCATTTTTCTTTCATCTTTTTTATTTTTGTGCAAAGAAACAAATTTTTTTGTTTTTAGGAATTGCAATAGGAGCATTTTGTGGTGTTGGTCCAAATTTGATCGTTGAATTCTTGTTTTATTTTCAGGAATTCTATAAATTAACTTGATTATTGGACGTTAAGTGGGATTTTGAATTTGATTTTATTCTAATTTAAAATTCTTAAATTTCAATAAATGAAATCCTACCCGAATCTGGAGGCAAGAGTGCATGCCACTTGATGTAATGTCCCGTAGAAGACGTCGAACACTGAGCTAAAATAAGTTTAATCGGCGCATTAATATACCCCAGCAACTTTGCCGGGAACTCTCCAGTCTTCATTCTCGCCCAGACCCCAATATTCAAAAACTGATGTTCAGACTCAATCCTAAAACTCCTCGTCTCCTCGAAAGTAATCACCGAAGCAAATTCCTTTTCCTTCGTCGTAAAATAATACAAATCCGGCAAATTCGGAACACAAACTTCATCCAAATAAGACTGTGCCGTGCTCGAGCTCGAGGACAGATTCGAGATGGTCGAGATTCTTCTTGGCGTTTCCGGTGTCTGAAAAACGTCCTCAGCTGGAGAATGAGCACTACTTTTCCGCCTCCAGAATAATTTACTCGCCGTATCCAGATTCTCAAATTCGGGTTCCTTGAGCTCGGAAAATTTAATCTGGCTCTCCATTTTTTTGGCAGCTTCTTCGATCGGGTCGCCTCTGCTGATTCCAGAATCGAGGGCGGTTTTCTCGAAATCCGTCTTGGTCCAATTTAAAAATTTCCTTTCGACTCTGATGATAAAGCGCCGCTGGGTCGCGCTTTTCACCAATTTCGCTACTTGGTTCATATTCGAGACTTTTTTCCCGTTGACGGCGACCAGAATGTCGCCTCGTTTCATTTCTGCTATCGAGGCTGGACTTCCGGTCACGATTGTCTCGACGAGGACGCAGTTTTGTCCAATTTCGGGGACGATTTCTTGCTTGAAGACGACGCCGAGTTGCTGGGAGCTGGTTTTGCTGATGATCAGGTCCAGGACCATGTAGGGAACTCCTCCGTACTGGGTGAGGCAAACCCAGGGGGTTGAATCCACATTCATCGTGCAGTAAATTTCGAGCTGGGAATTTTCCGTCTGTGTTTGGGATCCTGGGTCCAGGTTGAGACGACTCACCTCGAGGAGGATCACTTCTAGGTATCCGGGAGTTAGCTGGGTACTTGCTACCTGTAATCCAAAAAAATAAACATGAAAAAAAAGGAAATTCCATGGTGGAAATTTTTTCCAAAAAAGTAGAGAAAAATAAAACTATTTTCACAGAAATCTAATAATGATATTTCAATCAAAACGATTTTAATTAATAAATCACAAAAAGTTGAATTCAACCACAAAGATGAATTTTCTATCAAACCAAATAGTTGAAATTTCAGTTTACACAAATTAATTTTTAACAAAAAAAAGAATTTTCATCAAAATAGTTCAATCTTCAACCAAATAATTGAATTTTCATTGAAAAAAGATGAATTCTCAATGAAAATTGTAATTGTTGATGTTTCAACGAAAAAGATTTTAATTTTACATAAAAAATAATTGAATTCAACATTAAAATATTAAATTTTAATATAAAAGATCATGTTTAACCAAATAGTTGAATTTTCAACCAAGAAACATTTTTTCACTCGAGAAGGAAAACAAATTTTAACAAATTGTTGAATTTTCAAGCCCAAAAGACTCTATCAACCAGGCGAGTTAAATTTTCAACCCTAAAATATGAATTTTCAAAAAAAATTTAATTTTCATCCAAATATTTGAAGTCCCAGTTTAAAAAATTAATTTTTAAGAAAAAAAAAGATTTTTCAACAAAATAGTTAAATCTTCAACGAAAGAGATGAATTTACAACTAAAATGATAAATCTTCAACCAACGAAACAAATTTTAAAGAAATTAGGTCAACTTTGAACCAAGTAATTAAATTTTTAATCAAACAAGACAAATTCTTGACAAAATTTGTAATAATGATATTTCAACCAGAAAGATTTTAATCAATAAACCACAAACAGTTGAATTCAACCAAAAAGATGAATTTTCTATGAAAAAGTTAAATTTTCAACCTTAAAATATGAATTTTCAACAAAAAAGTTAATTCTCAACCAAATAATTGAAATTTCATTGAAAAAAGATGCATTCTCAATGAAAATTGTAATTGTTGATGTTTCAACGAAAAAGATTTTAATTTTTAATCAAAAATAGTTGAATTCAACATTAAAATATGAATTTTTAATAAAAAAGATCATGTTCAACTAAATAGTTGAACTTTAAACCAAGAAATATTTTTTCACTCGAGAAGGAAAACTTGAAAAAAAGTTGAATTTTCAAGCAAAAAAAAACAATTTTCAATCAAACAGTTAAATTTTCAACCCTAAAATATGAATTTGAAAGAAAAAAGTTAATTTTCATACAAATAGTGGAAATTTGAGTTTAAAAACGTAATTTTTAACAAAAAAAGAACAAAATAATTTTCAACAAAATATTTCAATCTTCAACGAAAGAGATGAATTTACAACTAAAATGATAAATCTTCAACCATAAAAAAGAATTTTTATGAAATTAGGTCAAATTTCAACCAAGTAATTGCATTTTTAATCAAACAAGATCAATTCTCGTCAAAAATTGTAATAGTTGATGTTTCAACCAAAAATATTTTAATAAATAAATAAAAAACAGTTGAATTCAACCAAAAAGACAAATTTTCTATCAAACAGTGAAATTTTTAACTTTAAAATATGAATTTTCAACAAAAAAGTTCATTTTAAACCAAACAGTTGAAATTTCAGTTTAAAGAAATAAATTTTTATCAAAAAACGAATTTTCAACAAAATAGTTCAATCTTCAACCAAATAATTGAATTTTCATTGAAAAAAGATGCATTCTCAATGAAAATTGTAATTGTTGATGTTTGAACGAAAAATATTTTAATTTTAAATCAAAAATATTTGAATTCAACATTAAAATACAAATTTTTAATAAAAAAAATCATGTTCAACCAAATAGTTAAACTTTCAACCAAGAAACATTTTTTCACTCCAGAAGGAAAACAAATTTTAACAAATTATTGAATTTTCAAGCAAAACAAAAAATTTTATCAAACAGTTAAATTTTCAACCATTAAATTATGAATTTTAATCAAAAAAGTTAATTTTCATACAAATAGTTGAAATTTGAGTTTAAACAATTAATTTTTAACAACAACGAAAAATTAATTTTCAACAAAATAGTTAAATCTTCAACGTAAGAGATAAATTTACAACTAAAATGATAAATTTTTAACCATCAAAAATAATTTTTATGAAATTAGGTCAAATTTCAACCAAGTAATTGAATTTTTAATCAAACAAGATAAATTCTCGACGAAAAATTTATTAGTTGATGTTTCAACAAAAACGATTTTAATCAATAAATCACAAACAGTTGAATTCAACCAAAAAGATGAATTTTCTATCAAACAGTTAAATTTTCAACCTTAAAATATGAATTTTCAACAAAATAGTTCAATCTTCAACAAAATAATTGAATTTTCATTAAAAAAAGATGCATTCTCAATGAAACCTGTAATAGGTGATATTTCAACCCAAAATATTTTAATTAATAAATCAAAAACAGTGGAATTTAATCAACAAAAAACGAATTTTCAACAAAAAGAGTTAAATTTTCAACTAAGAAACATTTTTCAGACAAGAAAAAAAATGGTAAAACAAATTGTTGAATTTTCAAGTCGAAAAGACTCTATAAACCAGTTGAATTTTTAACTATAAAATATGAATTTTCAACAAAAAAATTAATTTTCATCCAAATATTTGAACTTTCAACAAAGAAACATTTTTTCACTGGAGAAGGAAAACAAATTGTTGAATTTTCAAGCAAAAAAAAAAACAATTTTCTATCAAACAGTTACATTTTCAACCCTAAAATATAAATTTTAAACAAAAAAGTTAATTTTCATACAAATAGTTGAAATTTGAGTTTAAAAAAATAATTTTTAACAAAAAAAGAAAAAAATAATTTTCAACAAAATAGTTAAATCTTCAACGAAAGAGATGAATTTACAACTAAAATGAGAAATTTTCAACCATCAAAAAGAATTTTTGAGAAATTAGGTCAAATTAAAACCAAGTAATTGAATTTTTAATCAAACAAGATAAATTCTCGACGAAAAATTTAATAGTTGATGTGTCAACCAAAACGATTTTAATCAATAAATCACAAACAGTTGAATTCAACCAAAAAGATGAATTTGCTATCGAACAGTTAAATTTTCAACCTCAAAATATGAATTTTCAACAAAAAAGTTCATTTTCGACCAAATACTTAAAATTTGAGTATGAAAAGTTATTTTTTAACAAAAAAAAAAAAGGAATTTTCAACAAAATAGTTCAATCTTCAACCAAATAATTGAATTTTCATTTTTTTTAAATGCATTCTCAATGAAACCTGTAATAGTTGATATTTCAACCCAAAAGATTTTAATTAATAAATCAAAAACAGTGGAATTCAATCAACAAAAAACGAATTTTCAACTAAAAAACATTTTTCAGGCTAGGAAACAAATGGTAAAACAGACTGTTGAATTTTTAAGCCCAAAAGACTCTATCAACCAGTTAAATTTTCAACCCTAAAATATGAAATATCAACCAAAAAGTTCATTCTCATCCAAATATTTGAAGTTTTAGTTTAAAAAATTAATTTTTAACAACAACAAAACGATCTTTCAACAAAATGAATTTTTTTTCTGGTTGAAAATTAATTTTTTTAAATGAAAATTTAACTAATCTAAATAAATGAATTTGATTGTAAATTTATCTTTTTTAGTTGAAAATTCAACTATTTGGTTAAAAATTGACGTATTTTGTTTTTAAAAAATACCTTAAAATCATCCAGATTCTTTTTTGAACATTTTGGAAATCTTATAAAATATTCTTTTGAAATTAATTTTTCAACAAAAAAATTATTGTTAGTTTTTCTAGGAATTTTTTTACACGTTTTGAAATATTTTCACGTTTTTAATTATTTTAGAATCTTTTCAAAACTTCGAAATATATTTCAAACTTGCTCGATTATTTTCCAAATTAATAATTGTTCAATTTTCATTTATTACTCAAAAAAATTTTTAAATCTTTTTAAATATTCTCTAAAAATTAATTTTTCAAAGTCGAAAATCATTTTAAATTTCCCCAGAAAATTTAGGAATTTTTTTTTTATTTTCTTAAAAGCTTGAAAGACCCTTAAAAAGCTTCACAATTTTATTTCGAAATCTTTAAAAATTTAATATTTAGTTTTTTATTTTTCGAATTTTTTTTCAGTTTTAAATTAAGTTTAGATCTTCTCAAAATTTGTATATATCTCATAAACTAACTCAAATGTTAATATTTTATTTAATAATTTTAAAATTAAATAATACAATATTTTAAAACAGTTTCAGTGCAAAAAACATTTTTTTTTCTACGCAAAAGGGCCAAAATTTCGAATTTGTTCATCTAAATTGTTTATAAAAATTTAAATTTTTACCAAATATTTTCAAATATATATTATTTTTAGGAATGTTTGCAGCAATTTAGACGATTAAGGGAAATCCAACTCTGAAAAACTTAAAATTGATATATTTTGCCACAGAAACTATTTATAGCAATGGTTATTATTAACTTTTTAATTTTTATTGTGATAAAATATCATTCCTACATTAATACAAAGTATTTTCAGCAAAATAATTTTTTTTAGTTTTAATAACAATATTTGCCAATTCTTTTATAACAATTAATACTTTAATAAATTAATTAAATACGATATAAAATATGGTAAAGCAGTTATTAAAAAAAAATTAACACAGGTTCTAAATCAATGTAATGAGTAACTAAAAATAATTTGTAGATCCAAAAAGGGATTTAAAAAAAATGTTCTGTTCTTATTTTTTTCTTTGAAAATTAAAAAATTTTAAAATTCGAAAAAATGTTTCTCTGGTTCATAAAAAAAAGACGCATTATTTATGTACCTATATATGTACGATTTTTGCTATTGAACAATGATAAAAAATGAATAATTAGAAAAAACAGATTTTTTTCCTAATTCATAATTTTTTGAAAATGTCCAAAAACATGCTTTTTGGATTGAGTTTAATGCAAAATTTTTTGGAAAAAGTTGAACATATCGAATCTGAAATTTCTTTAGCTTGAACTAAAAAAAAATTTGACCATTTTGCTTTTTTGGTAACAAATTTTCTAGATTTAGGATTTTTTGATTTTTTTGCCATTTTGGAACGTTTTAAATTTAAAAAAATTCGTTTTTCATGAAAACCTTTTCCAAAAGAATATGCATTCAACACAATAATAAAAAATATATATATATTTTTTTCTTTTTTTTGATTTTGTATTTTTTTAATTATTATTGTACACATAAAAAATTCGTCATAATTTTTGATCCAATAGGATTTTTGTTTTCGAATATTTAAAATTTGGAATTTTCAACCAAAAAAAAGAGAAAACAGAAAATGTACGGCGATTTCAATTTTTTTTTCTTTTTTTGGATATCAATCCACACAGTTTTTAAAACAAATTCACAGTTTGACTAAAAAAATTTTAGTCAAACTAAAATAAAAATTTTATTTTCCTTGGCTGTTGTCATATTTTGCAAATGGTTAAAAATTGTTAATTATTTAAACAATTTTTATAAACAAATGCATCGTTTTACTACTCGTCAATGAGTTTATTTTTTTACGGATTCAGCTAAAAATATCTTTTCGATGACACTTAGCTATGATAGTTTGCAAATTAACAAAAATTGATAACTATTTAAACTTTCTAACAAATTTTCTTTTTTTTTTTTAATGTTGAAACGATTAATAATTCTTTTCCATTTGCAAAGTATCATAAAAAAGCGTTCTCAAAAAGACATTATTAGTTAAGTCAGCAAAAAATTTAATCGAACTGCATTTTTTTATAAAAATTGTTTAAACAATTACCAAATCGTATCTTTTTAAAATTAATCTCAATCGAGCATTAATTTTTCTCAAATTTTTCACCAAACCTATGGATTTCAATGAGCTAAATAAACATTTTGCGAATCCCGAAAATTGCAATTTGCTCATTAATTTTTTTATAACATTATATCTTAAAAACGAAAGCTTCTAAAGTAAAATAGAAGAGGAGAGGATAATTTTATCCAGGATATGAATAAAAATTCACAGATAATAAGCAATTAAAATATATTTCTTAACCCTTTCATGCTGAATTACGCAAAAAAAAAGAACAAATTTTTTTTTTGACGTTGAACATAAATGTCGATTACTTCGAGACACAAATTTTTTTGCTTTTGATTTTTTTTCCTTACAATATCGTTGGCCAACAAACATCGTATACTGCCTAATTAATATATAATTTACAATTTAAATCCTTAAATATACCATATAATTATATTATAGAAAAGTTTGTCTGAACACGATTTATATTAATATTAATATCAAATATTTATACGAATAGAATTTCAAATTTGAAATTGGGAAAAAAAATATTCGACAAAAAAGGGTTAATAAAACCTTTGCTTCAAGACATTACTTGTATTATCACCAGTATGAAATTCAGAGAGTGTATTATTCATAATAATACAGATTTTGTTATTTATCAGTGTTTTTGTTACGTTAATGTTCCAGCAACATTCTATAAAGACTACAACATTCACATAATAATAATAATTATAAGAATTATAATAATAATTCTATATCAACAGTGATGGTAAATTAGGAATTTTCATGGCTACTTTTAATTGATAAAGTAATAAATATACTTTATGAAAGCACATGTATCGTACTATATGATTGTTTAATTAACAATTAGAAGATCAGAGTTAGGATTTTTTTCTCACAAATTTTCTACTGACAATCCATTTGATGACTATTAATTTGCCAAAATATTATTTTCCGATGGCGACACGTTTTCGAAAAAATCTATTATTTACAAATTAGTTTTTGTCCATTTAAATGTTTATTTATTAAAATATTATGTAAAATTATGTAATTATAACATTTTTAACACTTGTTATTGAAAGCAAATTCGATTTTTTCTTCAATTTTCAACAGTTGAAAATTCAGTTCTCAACCTTCAAATTTCAACAGCTGAATTATCAATATTATTCATTTTTAAACAGTTGAAAATTCAACTTCTTAAAACTCAAAATTCAATTTTCAATCGTTGAAAATGAAAGAAAATTCAACTTTCAACTGTTAAAAATTTGCAATTGTTGCGAATGGAAGAACATTCAACATTCACTTCTGAATCTTCTTCAATTTTCAACAGCTGAATATAAACAGTTGAATTTTCAATTTTTGAAAATTCAATTTTCAACAGTTAAAAATTCAATTTTTCTCCATTTTCAACAACTGAAAATTGAATTTTCAACAGCTGAAAAATCAACTTTCTTCAATTTTCAACTGTTGAAAGTGGCAGAAAATTGAACATTCAAACTTTAAAAAATTCATTTTTAAATTTTGAGAATAATTCAATTTTCAATTTGTTGAAAATTTAGTTTTCAACTGTAGATAATTCAATTTTTAATTGTTAAAAATTGAATTTTCAATTGTTGAAAATTTAATTTTCAATTATTGAAAATGGAATAAAGTTGAAAATTTAATTTCCAATAGTTGAAAAATCAACGTTCTTTAATTTTCAATTGTTGAAAGTGGCAACAAATTGAACTAATTAACTTCTGAATCTTCTTAACCTTTCAACAGCTGAATTATCAACAAATGCATTTTCAATTTTCTTCAATTGCCAACAGAAAAAAAATCAATTTTCAATTGTTAAAAATTCAATTTTTAAATGTTGAAAATTCAATTTTTAATTGTTAAAAATTAAATTTTCAATTGCTGCAATTTTAATTTCCAATTGTAGAAAATTGAATTTCCAACAGTTAAAAAGTCAATTCTCACTAGTTAAAAACTCAATGTTCAATTGTTGAAAATTTAATTTTTAACTGTTGAAAATACAATTCTCAACTATGGAAAATTAAAGTTTCAATTGCTGAAAATTCAATTTTCAGTTGTTGAAAATGGAAGAAAATTGAAAATTTAATTTTCAACCGTTGGAAAATCAATTTTCTTCAATTTTCAATTTTCTTCAATTTTCAATAGTTCAAAATTCAATTTTCAATTGTTGAAATTTTAATTTCCAATTGTTGAAATTTCAATTTTCTACAGTTAAAAAGTCAATTCTCACTAGTTAAAAATTCAATTTTCAATTGTTGAATTTTCAATACACAATTTTTGAAAATTCAACTTTCAATTGCTGAAAATTCAATTTTCAATTGTTAAAAATTCAATTTTCAATTGTTGAAATTTTAATTTCCAATTTTTGAAGATTGAATTTCCATCAATTGAAAAGTCAATTCTCACTAGTTAAAATCCAGTTTTCAATTGTTGAAAATTCTATTTTCAACTGTTGAAAATGGAAGAAAATTGAACATTAACTTCTGAATCTTCAACAATTTTCAACAGCTGAATTATCAACAGTCGAATTTTCAATTTTTGAAAATACAATTTTCAACTGTTGACCATTCAATTTTTAAGAGTTAAAAATTGAATTTTCAATTGCTGATAATAATTCAATTTTCAGTTCTTAAAAATGGAAGAAAAATAAAAATTTTAATTTTCAAGCGTTGAAAAATCAATTTTCTTCATTTTTCAACAACTAAATCATCAACAGTTGAATTTTCAATTTTCAACAATTTTCAACAATTAAAAATTCAATTTTCTTTTCTGAGAATCCAAATTTCAATTGTTGAAAATTCAATTTTCATCTGTTAATATATTAATTTTTAATTGTTAAAAATTAAATTTTCAATTATTGAAAATGGAAGAAAATTGAACATTAATTTTCAACAGTTGAAAAATAAACTTTCAATCTTAATTAATTTTTAATTTTTTCAATTTTGAAAAGTGGAATTTTCTATAAAAAAAGTTTTTAAAGTGCTATATTTACATAATTTTACATGACAATTTAATAAATAAACATTTCAATACATAAAGAAAATTTTTGAAAAAAGATTTTTTTTTAAACGTGTCCCCATTGCTAAATAATTGTTTCTTACATTAATAACCCAATAGACTCTCAGCAGAGTATTCATGAGATTTAAAAAAATCCCAAATCTGATACTCTATTGTAAGAGCCTCTCTTAAATCGAAACAGTGGAATTTCACTGAGAATCAGTGACGTACTTCTAGCTATTTGCATCAGTGAAAATTCACTGAGTATAGGTGATTATTCACTGAAATTTCAGTAGTTTTTCACAGATTTCTCAATAGAAAAATTTACTGATCAGTAATTTTTTCCTGATTTCTCAGGACAAAAAACTGAAATTTCAGTTATCTATGTTTCACTGATTTCTCAGTAGAAAAATTTACTGAAATTCCAGTAAATTAGGTTTTTTTAAATCAATTAGTGACTACTTACTGAAATTTCACTAGTTTTTCAGTCAAAAAATGTACTGAAATTTTAGTGAACTATGTTTGACTGATAAATCAGTGAGTATTCACTGAAAATTCAGTATTACTGAAATTTCAATAGTTTTTCATTGATTTCTAAGTAGAAAAAGTTACTGAAAGTCCAGTAGTTTTTCACTGATTTCTAGGTAGAAAAAGTTACAGAAATGCTAGTCAACTATGTTTCACTGATCAATCAGTGAACATTGAGTAATTTCTTAGTAACAAAAGTTACTGGAATTCCAGTAAACTACATTTCACTGATCAGTAAGTGAATATTCACTGAAAATACAGTATTTTTACTGATTTCTCATTCTAAAAAGTTACTGAAATTCCAGTAAACTGCGTTTCACAGATCAACCAGTAACTATACATTGAACTTTCAGTAGCTTTTCACTTATTTCTAAGTAGAGAAAGTATCAGAAATTCCAGTCAACTATGTTTCACTGATAAAGCAGTTACTATTGATTTCTCAGTAGAAAAATTTACTGAAATTCCAGTAGTTTTTATCTGATTTTCTCAGTAGAAAAAGTAACAGAAATTCCAGTATTTTTTATCTGATTTCTCAGTAGAAAAAGTTACAGAAATCCCAGTCAACTATGTTTCACTGATTAATCAGTCACCATTGACTAATTTCTCAGTAAAAAAAGATACTAGGATTCCAGTAAACTATATTTCACTGATCAATAAGTGAATATTAACTGAAATTACATTATTTTCTACTGATTTCTCAGTTGAAAAAGTTACTGAAATTCGAGTAAACTACGTTTCACTTATCAATCAGTAACTATTCGCTGAAATTTCAGTAGCTTTTCACTAATTCAAATTTAGAGAGAGGAAATAACACTTTATCGCTACATATTTAATTTGACGAAAATAGTTGCATTTGAGGTCGACCGCAAAAATCCTGACCGCCAAGTCTCACAGAAAAATCACAGAATTTTCCATTAAAAATAATAAAAATAGTATTTATAAAATAAATAAAATAATACAAGTGGTCAGAATTAGTAAAGTCGATGATGGTCACATTTTTCTTAAGAGTCGGAAAAAAGTCTTATTGTTAAAGTTGTGTGTTATTAGTCGTGGATTCGAATTTTCACCTTGAAATTAAATCCACAAAATGATTTTTAATTAAAAAAAAAAATTACGCACAAGTCGACACTACAGACTAATTTTTTCTCGCAGAATTCATTTCAGACTGAAAACTCGATTTTTAGATCGTCAACTAGATTTCACACCAAGTTATTAAAAACGGCGACGGTTATGCTAAAAACTTGCAAATATAGATAAATATCATAAATAATACAATAAATATTTCCTCTAAAAATACTGAAACCGTTGAAGATTTGAGAAATATCTCTTATTGGCATCGTGTTGTGAGTGTACAAACATTTAAAAAATTAATAATTATATTACCTAAAAGTTTAACGTATTTGGTTTCATTCTACCACCGAAAGTAGCTTATTTTCTTTTTGTTTCTTATGTTTAATTGTCTTACAGTCGTCAATTAGTTCCCACTGGATTCACATGAAAAAAGTAGCGTTTATTACTTTCCGGATGAGATGGGTTTCCTTCTTTTTCAAGAATTTTAATTGTCAAGAGAGAAGATTCGTTTACGTAAATCGTTTCCTGTTTGAATTAAATTCAATTCACTAATTTTCCTTTCCTTTTCCATTGGAATGTACATAAAAAAGTGAATACCAATCATTGAATTTTTCAAATATGATACAAATTTAAAAACATTCAAATCTGGATGCGAAAAAATTCCAAATTTGGAACAGGAAATACAATTAATTATATAAAGAAATTTAATTTTCCAGAAGTCATTCAAGTTTATCCTTTTCTTGAAAGCTCAAATGAAAAATACTTGAACGACCCCCGAAAAAAGTAGACAACTCTTATTAACTAATAAATAAATTAAAAAAATAAATAAAATATAACTAATTTCCAACCTAATCAAATCAGTTTTGAAACTCTCAAGTAAACGTATCTCGCTTTTTCTCATTTCAAAACCCACTTTTTACACACTAGGGTGCCTATTCGAAAAGTAAATATTTTTTTTATAAAAGTCTTACGCCCCAAATTTATACATTTTTAGAAAATAATTACCCTTCTTTTTGGTTTATTCTGAGCCCTTTTTATGGACAGCGTTTCACTTTTTTAAAAAGTAAACCGGATTTTTTTAATTCTTTGGAGAAAAATATATTGCTTTTGGGGTCGTCATTTTTGTTTGTTCCCTTTTTTATCTTAATCTCTTTTCATGGGCACGTTTAAATTTCTTGTGAAGAAAAATTGATTTTTTCACTTTTTATTTACAACTATGTAATTTCGAAACTACAATATTAGGGTAAAAATATTTTTTTTGCAGCCTTTTTTAATTTAGTTTTTAATTAGTTTAAAAGGTTTAAAAGAAAAAAGGTAAGAGCAAAAAATGTTGGACGTCAAAAAAAATTTTCCGGGTTTTCCGGTCACAAAAAATGTTTAAAAACAAATTTTAATATAAAATCATCAAGTTTCGAAGAATAATTAAAATTTCTAAAAATTTTACATTGTTTTAGTTTTTTTTCACCGAAAATTAGCATTTTTAGACAAACATCATCATCAAGATTCCCAACGTTCAACAATTTTTAAGTTATGTTAACGTTTTACACTGGAAATAGGTATTTTTAAACAAAAATTATTATATTTCAAAGATTACACATTTTTCAAAAATTTACGTTTTTCAGTTTTGTTAGCGTTTTTTCAAACGGAAATTGACATTTTTATTTAAAAAATCATTCGATTACAAAGATTCCAAATTTTGGGACAATTTTAGGTTACGTTGGCATTTTATATCGAAAATTCGCATTTAAAAAAAAATTATAATTTGGAGATTCAGAATTTTTTAACAATTTTGGATTATGTTAGTGTTTTTCGTCGAAAATTGGTATTTTATATTTTTCAAAGATTTCAAAGAAAATGTTCAATTTTTATTCCATTTTAGGTTATGTTGGCATTTTACACCGGAAATCACTATTTTTAGTGAAAAATCAGCTAATTTCAAAGAAGATTTACAATTTAAAACAATTTTTGATTATATATCATGTTAGCGTTTTTCATCGCAAATTAGCATTTTTAAACAAAAATCATAATCAAGATTCACCATTTCAACAATTTTAGGTTATGTTAACATTTTACACTGGAAATTGGTGTTTTTAATCAAAAATTATTAGATTTGAAAGATTAAACATTTTTCAACAATTTACGTTTTTCAGTTTTATTAGCGTTTTTTTAAAGGGAACTGAGATTTTTAAACAAAAATAGTTCGATTTTAAAGGTTCATCATTTTTTAACAATTTTAGGTTACGTTGGCGTTTTATATCGGAAATTCGAATTAAAAAAAAATCATTATAATTTGAAGATTTAGAATTTTTTAACAATTTTGGACTATGTTAGTGTTTTTCGACGGAAATTGGTATTTTTAATTTAAAAAATATATATTTCGAAGATTTCAAAGATTTGTAATTTTCAAACCATTTTAGGTTATGTTGGCATTTTAGACAAGAAATCATTATTTATAGTAAAAAATCATTCATTGGATATCAACGATATTTTTCAAACAATTTTAGATTATGCTTTTTTTTAATCGTAAATCGGTGAAGCTTTCGAAGAATAGTTACAATTTTCTGAACAATTTTAGGTTATGTTGACATTTTTACCCGGAAATCAATGATTTTAAAGAAAAATATTAGGTTTAAAATACGATTTAGTCGTAAAAAATTTTTTGTTATGTTATATTAGATACTATAAAAAAAAATGTTGTATTAATAATAATTGTATTTTTTAATTGAAAAATTACCTAGGACAAAAAAATAAATAAAAATCTAAGGCGATAAAACTTTGGTATTCTAATTCTGCCATTTTTAAACATTTAAAAACTTCGATCCCGTCATATTTTTTTTAAAATTATTATCTCCTATTTTTTTTTAAGTTTTAAACATTACATAACTTTGAATGTTTTTCGAAAATTCAAAAATAATTATACAAAGAACACAAAAAAGAGGGGTTAATTATTTTCCTAAAATGTATAAATGGGGGGGGGGGACTTTACGAAAAAAAATGTAGTTTTTAAATGGGCACCATATTACACACTAGAGGTGGTCGATAATTTTTATTTTTGGAAATCCAAAATGCCTGGGACAAAAATAGTTGCGCACTGGTACCCTCATCATCCACCTAAAGTTTCATGGATATCAAAAAATACCTCTCCTGTGTATAAATTTCGACCTATTTTTTTATCAGGGTGGCGATTCGGCGGACGATTTGAAATTCTCGGTCATTTTCCGGTTTTTCCCGGTCAAGTTTTTCATTTTCCCCGGTTAACAAAAAGTAACTTTTAGTTGAAAAACTTAATTTTCAACAAAGAAAAAACGGATTTTCAACAAAATAGGTAATTTTTTAAACAAAGTGATAAATTTTCAACTAAAATTGTAAATCTTTGACTGGAATAGTTGAATTTTAAACCAGACAAATGAATTTTCAACTAAAAGGATGAATCTTTAACTAGAATAATTGAATTTTTACCAAAAAGATGAACTTTCAAACATAAAGATTAATTTTCTACAAAAAATATGTATTTCCTACAAAGTACATAAATTTTCGACCAAATAGTTGAATTTTCATCCAAAAAAGATCAATTTTCAACCAAAAATAGATGCTTTTTAAAAATTTGGAAGGTTTCAAGAAAATGAAAAAAATCCTAAGATTCCTGGTAAAATTTAAAATGATTTTTTAATTTAAAAAATTAATCTTAAGAGAAAATTGAAAAAGAATTTCTAAAATTTAGAAAAAGAGTGTAGAAGATTTGAATGTAAAAATTTTCAATTTTATAAGATTGTAAAATTTAAAAAAAGGATCGAGTAAGTTTAAGAGATATTTAGAAGGTTTAAAAAGATTAAAAAATAATTTAAAACTTATAAAGCATTCAAAAAAGTTTTTAAAAAATGTAGATTTTTGAAGATTTTGAAAAAAGAAGCTTTTTAAGAATTTGGAAGGTTTCAAGAAACTGAAACAAAATTCCTAAGATTCTTGGTAAAATTTCAAATGATTTTTTAATTTAAAAAATGAATTTTAAGAGAAAATTGAAAAAGATTTCTTAAAATTTCGTAAAAGAATGTAGAAGATTTTAAAGTAGAATTTTTCGATTTTGCAAGATTACAAAGTTTTAGAAGAAATTCGAGTGAGTTTTAGAGATACTTAGAAGCATAAAAAAAATTCAAAAATAATTAAAACTTTTGAAGATTTCGACAAATTTAAAACAAAATGTACATTTTGTAAGATTTCGAGAAACAAAAAGCTTTTGAAGAATTTTAAAAGGTTTCAAGAGAATAACAAAATTTGGATAAGATTCCTGGGAAAATTTCAAATGATTTTTTAATTTAAAAAATGAATTTTAAGAGTAAACTGAAAAATATTTCCTAAAATTTAGAAAAAAAGTGTAGAAGATTTTAATGTAAAAATTTTCAATTTTGTAAGATTTAAAAAAAAGTCTTTAAAATAGTAGATTTTTGAAGATTTTGAAAAGAAAATTTTAAGTTATATTTTAAAAGGTTTCACGAGAATAAAAAAGATTTTTTTGTTTTGAAAAAAGAGTTTTTAAAAGAAACTTGAAAAAGATTTCCCATCATTTCGAAAAGGAGTGTAGAAGATTAAAGCAAAAATTTTCAATTTTGCGAGATTACAAAATTTTAGAAAAAATTCGAGTAATTTTAAAAGATATTTAAAAGTTTTGAAAAGATTGAAAATAATTTAAAACTTGTAAAGATTTCAAAAAAGTTTTTGATAAAATGTAGATTTTTGATGATTTCGGAACAAAAGCTTTTTAAGAATTTTGAAATCTTTGAAGGGAATAAAAAATATTTGTTAAAATTTCTGGAAAAATTTCAAGATTTTAAAAAAAAAATGAATTGTAAAAGACACTTGAAGATTTCCTAAATATTTAAAATGATTTCCAACATTGTAAAAAAATTAAGCTGGGAAATTTTAAGACAGATAAAAAAATATTTTTTAAGATTCCTGGGAAAATTTCACGATTTTTTATTTTGAAAAAAGATTTCCTAACATTTTGAATGATTTCTTGAAATTTCAAAAAAGAGTGTTAACATTCTATTTTTGGCTGAATATTGATCTTTTTTAGTTCAAAACTCAAATATGCTTGAAAATTTGTCTTTTTTAGTTGAAAATACAACAATTTCGTTGAAAATTCATGAATTTTGTTGAAAAATCGTCTTTTTGGGAGACAATTAACCTTTTTGTTTGAAAATTCATCTTTTTAGTTGACAATTTAATTATTCCAATTAAATATTCATAATTTATTTGAAAATTCATCACTTTGGTGGAAAATTTGTTTGCTTTTTTTTGTGGAAAATTAATTTTGTTAACTGAAAGTTTAACTATTCTATTTTTGGTTGAAAATTGATCTTTTTAGTTCAAGATTTAAATGTATGGTTAAAAATTTGTCTTTTATAGTTGAAAATTCAATCATTTCACTAAAAAAATCATGTATGTCATTTTTTAAAAAAACGTTTTTTTTGGAAGAAAATTAATCTTTTTGTTTGAAACTTAAAGTATTACAATTAAATATTCATCATTTTAGTTGAAAATTAATATTTTTTGTTGAAATTTAAACTCTTTTGTTAAAAATTCATCAATTTGGTAGAAAATATGTTGTTTTTTTTGGGTGGAAAATTAATTTTGTTAACTGAAAATTTAACTATCCCATTTTTGGTTGAAAATTGATCTTTTCTAGTTAAAAATTCAAATACATGGTTGAAAATACAACAATTTCGTTGAAAATTCATGAATTTTAGTTGAAAATTCATCTTTTTGGTTGAAAGTTAAACTCTTTTGTTAAAAAATCATATTTTTTGTTTAAAATTAATATATTCCAGTTGAAGATTCATCATTTTAGTTGAAAATTAATATTTTTTGTGGAAATTTAAACTCTTTTGTTAAAAACTCATCACTTTGGTGGAAAATATGTTTTTTTTTGTAGAAATTAATTTTTTTTAATGAAAATTTAACTATTCCATTGTTTGGTAAAAATTGATCTTTTTGAGTTCAAAATTCAAATACCTGGTTGAAAAATGGTATTATTTAGTTGAAAATACAACAATTTCGTTGAAAATTCTTGAATTTTGTTGAAAAATCGTCTTTTTGGGAGACAATTAATCTTTTTGTTTGAAAATTCAAGTATTCCAATTAAATATTCGTCATTTTAGTTGAAAATTCATCTTTTTGGTTGAAAGTTAAACTCTTTTGTTAAAAATTCATCTTTTTTGTTTAAAATTAATATATTCCAGTTGAAGATTAATCAATTCAGCAGAAAATTCATGACTTTCGTGGGAATGTTTTTTTTGTGGAAAATTAATGTTGTTAACTGTAAATTTAACTATTACATTTTTGGTTGATAACTGATCTTTTTTAGTTCAAAATTCAAATATATGGTTTAAATCTGTCTTTTTTAGCTGAAAATTCAATAATTTCATTCAAAAATTCATGTATTTCATTTAAAAAAAAAACGTTTTTTTTTTGGAAGTAAATTAATCTTTTTGTTTGAAAATTCATCACTTTGAAGGAAAATATGTTGTTTTTTTGTGGAAAATTAATTTTGTACACAAAAATTTAACTATTCCATTTTTGGTTGAAAATTGATCTTTTCTAGTTCAAAATTCAAATACATGGTTGAAAAATGGTAATTTTTGATTGAAAATACAACAATTTCGTTGAAAATTCATGAATTTTGTTGAAAAATC
>CAKNYM010050608.1:133246-159595 GCA_932195095.1 Andricus curvator | reverse complement strand
TTTGAGAAAATTAATCTTTTTGGTTGAAAATGAAAGCATTCCAATTAAATATTCATCATTTTAGTTGAAAATTCATCTTTTAGGTTGAAAATAAAATTACTTGGTTGAAAGTTAAACTCTTTTGTTGAAAATTAAGTCTTTATGTTGAAAATTCATCATTCTAATTAAAAATTCATTTCTTTGGTGGAAAATATGTTAATTTTTTGTGGAAAATTAATTTTCTTGACTGAAAATTTAATTATTCCATTTTTGGTTGAAAATTGATCATTTTTAGTTCAAAATTCAAATAAATGGTTGACAATTTATCTTTCTTAGTTGAAAATACAACAAATTTGTTGAAAATTCATGTATTTTGTTGAAACCCTATTTTATTTTATTTTTGAGAAAATTTATCTTTTTGTTTGAAATTTAATCTTTTTGTTTCAAAATTGATCTTTTTGGTTGAAAATTTAAGTAGTCCAATTAAATATTCATCATTTTAGTGGAAAATTCATCACTTTGGTGGAAAAGTAATTTTCTTAACTGAAAATGAAACTATTCCATTTTTGGTTGAAAATTGATCTTTTTTAGTTCAAAATTCAAATAAATGGTTGAAAATTGGACTTTTTCAGTTGAAAATACAACAATTTCGTTAAAAATTCATATATTTTGTTGAAAAATCGTCTTATTTGAGAAAATTAATCTTTTTGGTTGAAAATGAAAGCATTCCAATTATTCACCATTTTAGTTGAAAATTCATCATTTTGGTGGAAAATTTTGTTTGGTGGAAAATCAATGTTGTTAACTGAAAATTTATCTATTCCATTTTTGGTTGCAAACTGATCTTTTATAGTTGAAAATTCAATTTTTTAAATTATTTAACTTTTAAAATTAATCTTTACGGTAAAAAATGCATCTATCTTGTTGAAAAATTTAGAGAGAAAAGAGGCAGTGAGCTGAAAAAAGTCTCTCTTAATTTCGTATAAAACCAAACTTTCACCCACCTCTCGAACAAGATCTGCCCGGACCAGCCGGAGTAAATCGCGAACCAGAGTTCGATCACGTAGAGGCAGATGTTCTTGTAGAAGGAGTACAAAATCAATTTACACATTCTGCTATAGTTCCAGGATCCGTGGACGAAAAGCAGTCGTTTGAGGAACCGGAACTGGGCGATTGAATAATCCGAGGCACAGGCAGCTTGGAGACCCTCAACTCCTGAAATTCCAACACCGATGTGCGCCTTCTGAATCATCGCGACGTCATTCGCTCCATCGCCAATGGCCAGAGTCACGGCGTGAGTACTGGTCGTGATCAGATCGACGACCTCGGCTTTCTGCATCGGCGAGACTCGGCAGCAAATGACGACCTTGCAGGAAGTGCAGAGGTCGACAAAGTCTCGCCTGAGGTCGCAGGAAAGAGCGTGTTTCAGACTCTTGCCGTCGATGACGAGACCCACGTCGTTTTGGTGTTTCAGGTCCTGTCCAAAGTCGTGACAGTGCTGGACGATCGTCTCCCGCGTTTTGTCCAGAGAGGGCTCGTTGATGATGATCAGAGGCATCGAGTGGGTTATCAGCTTGCAGGAATAGCCGATATTGATCGCCGTTTCCTGTTTGTCGCCTGTCAGGACCCAGACTTTGATGTCGGCCTGGATCAGAGCCTGAATCGTTTCGGGAACTTGGTCCTGGAGCTGATCCTCGATTGCGGTTGCACCGAGGAGGGTCAGTTTGTTTTCGATAAGGTTTGCTGCGTCCTCGAGTTTTGACTCTCGATTGGTCATGCTGGTCGCTGCCTTGTGGTAGAGCTCTCGCCACCACTGGTACCTAGAACAAATTTAATTGTTAGTCTTGTTCGCTGGAGGAGAGGAATCACTGGAGCCGATTTCAGAGGGCCTAAAATGATGAGATTGTATCTCATTTCCCGTTTTCTTCCCGGTTCACAAACATTTTTCTGGAAGATTTGAAGGCAATTTTTTTAAACACGAATTTTAAATACGAATTTTCTACAAAACAGTTAAATTTTCAAACCGAAAAGATGAATTTTTAACAAAAAGTTAATCAAAGATAGTTGAATTCAACCAAAAAAGACAAATTTTCAAACAAACAATAAAATTTTTAGTAAAAAAGATGGATTCTCAACCAAAAATATAATGGTAGATTTTTAAACCAAAAAGGATTAATTTTCAACCAAAAATGGAATAGTTAAATTATCAGTTAAAAAAATTAATTGTTAACCAGAAAAAGAATGAATTTTTAACAGAATTGTTAAATTTCAAACCAGAGAGATGAATTTTCAACTACAATGATAAATATTTAAGAAAAAAAAACATGAATTTTTAACAAAGTAGTTCAGTTTTCAACCAGTTGCTTGAATTTTTTTAATAAAAAAGCTGAATTCTCAACGAAAAATGTGATATTTGATATTTCGACCAAAAAAGATTTTATTTTTAAATAAAAAACAGTTGAGTTCAACGAAAAATACAAAATTTCAACAAAATAGATTAATTTTCAACCAGTTAGTTAAATTTTTAACCAAAAAGATGAATTTTTCAATAAAATAATTAAATTTTCAGCCAAAGAGCTGATTTTTAACTATATTGATAAATCTTTAACCAAAAAAATGAATTACTCACAAAGTAGTTCCAGTTTCCACCAGTTACTTAATTTTTTAACCAAAATAACTGAATTCTCAACGAAAAATGCGGTAGTTGATGTTTCAACTAAAAAACATTTTAATTTTAAATCAAAAACAGTTTATTACAACAACAAAAAACGAATTTTCCACAGAATAGTTCAATCCTCAATGAAAACAGATTAATTTTCAACCAAAAATTTGCATTTTTTACCAACAAGATGAAATTTCTACCAAAAGAGAAAAAACATTTCAACCAAATTGTGAAATTTTCCTGCCAAAAACACGAATGTTCTACAAAACAGTTGAATTTTCAACCCGAAAAGATGAATTTTCAACAAAAAGTTAATTTTTAATCATATAGTTTTATTTTCAACCCCAAAAAGACAATTTTTTTACAAAATACTTGAATTTTGAATAAAACAATTGAATTTTCAAATAAAAAGATCAATTTTTAATAAAAAAAATGGAATAGTTAAATTTTCAGTTGAAAAATTTATTTTTAACCAAACAGAAATCATTTTTTAGCACAATAGTTAAATTTTCATCGAAAGAAATGGATTTTCTACCAAAAAAATGAATTTTAAACCAAAAATTAAATTTTTAACAAAGTAGTTTGGTTTTTAACCTATTACTCGAATTTTCGAGCAAAAAAAATGAATCCTCAACAAAAACTGTGATAGTTAATATTTCCATACAATATTTTTATTTTAAATTCAAAACAGTTGAATTCAACTAAAAAGTTGATTTTTTTCAGAATAGTTAAATCTTCAAACAAAAATTTGCATTGTTTACCAACAAGATAAAATTTCTATCAAAAAGATGAATTTTCAAATGAAAAAGACGAATTTTCATAAAGAGTTGAATTTTTAACCAAGAAACATTTGTCAGTCAAGAAACAAAAAACGTTTGAACCAAATTGTGAAATTTTCGTTCCAAAAACAAGAATTTTCTACCAAACAATTGAATTTTCAACCCGAAAAGATAAATTTTTGACAAAAAGTTAATCAAAGATAGTTGAATTCAACCAAAGAAGACAAATTTTCAAACAAACAATAAAATTTTTAGTGAAAAAGATGGATTCTCAAACAAAAATATAATAGTAGATTTTTAAACCAAAAAAGATTAACTTTCAAACAAAAATGGAATAGTTAAATTTTCAGTTAAAAAAATTAATTGTTAACCAGAAAGAGAATGAATTTTTAACAAAATTGTTAAATTTCAAACCAGAGAGATGAATTTTCAACTAAAATGATGAATTTTTAACCAACAAATCTGATTAGTCGAATTTTCAAACAAAAAAGATAAATGCTCAACAAAAAATGTAATAGTTAAATTTACAGTTGATAAAAAATTAATTTTTAACCCGAAAAAGATGGAATTTCAATAAAATACTTGAATCCTGAATCAAAAAAGTTGCATTTTTACCAAAGAATATCAAATTTCTACCATAAGAGATGAATTTTCAACTGAGAAAAATTTTGTATTGAAGAAAGAATATTAATTTCAATAAAATTGTCAAATTTTCATGTCAAAAAGACGAATTTTCTACGAAATTGTTGTATTTTTAACTGAAAAGCACACATTTTCAAATATATATTTGAATTTTGAACTAAAAAGATCAAAGTTTTAAACAAAAATGGAATAGTTATATTTTCAGCTAACAAAATTAATTTTCCACAAAAAGAGTAAACAAATTTTCATACAGAAAATATTATTTTTCTTCCAAAAAAAAACAAACGATTTTTAAGCAAAATACATGAATTTTCAACGAAATTGTTGTATTTTGAACTAAAAAAAAGACCAATTTTTAACCATATATTTTAATTTTGAACCAAAAAAGATCAATTTTCAGCCAAAAGTGGAATAGTTTCATCTTTTCGGGTTGAAAATTCAACTGTTATGTAGAAAATTCGTGTTTTTGGAATGAAAGAAAATTCCACAATTTTGTTCAAATGTTTTTTCTTTCTTGCCTGACAAATGTTTCTTGGTTAAAAATTAAACTCTTTATGAAAATCCGTCTTTTTCGTTTGAAAATTCATCTTTTTGGTAGAAATGTTATCTTGTTGGTAAACAATGCAAATTTTTGGTTGAAGATTTAACTATTCTGTAAAAAAAATCATCTTTTTAGTTAAATTCAACTGTTTTGGATTTCAAATAAAAATATTTCATGGGTGAAATATCAAATATCATATTTTTTGTTGAGGATTCATTTTTTTTGCTCGAAAATTCAAGTAATAGGTTAAAAACTGAACTACTCTGTTAAAAATTTATTTTTTGGTTTAAAATTCATGTTTTTGGTAGAAAATCCATTTCCTTCGATGAAAATTGAACTATTTTGCTAAAAATTCTTTTTGTTTGGTTAAAAATAAATTTTTCAACTGAAAATTTAACTATTCCATTTTTTTATTACAAATTGATCATTTTATTTGAAAATTCAATTGTTTTATTCAAAATTCAAGTATTTTGTTAAAAATTTGTCTTTTTGTTGAAAATTAAACTGTTTTGTAGAAAATTCGTGTTTTTGGCAGGAAAATTTCACAATTTTGGTTGAGGATTTAACTATTCTGTGAAAAATTCATTTTTTTGTTGTTGTCATCAACTGTTTTTTGATATAAAATTTAAATCTTTTTCGGTTGAAACATCAACTATCACATTTTTCGTTGATAATTCAGTTTATCAATCATTCATATCAATTCATTTATCAATGTAGTTAAAAATCAGCTCTTTGGTTGAAAATTTAATTATTTTTTGAAAAATTCAACTTTTTGGTTCAAAATTCAACTAACTGGTGAAAATTAATCTATTTTGTTGAAAATTCGTATTTTTGGTTGAATTCAACTGTTTTGTATTTAAAAGTAAAATCTTTTTTGGTCGAAATATCAAATATCACATTTTTTGTTGATAATTTAGCTTTTTTGTTTAAAAAATTCAAGCAACTGGTTAAAAACTGAAATACTTTGTTAAAAATTAATTTTTTTGGTTAAAGATTTATCATTGTAGCTGAAAATTCATCTCTTTGGTTGAAAATTTAACTATTTTATTGAAAAATCGTTTTATTAAATTGAAATTAATTTTTTTAACTGATAATTTAACTTTTCCATTTTTGCTTAAAAATTGATCTTTTTTTGGTCAAAAATTCAACTATTTGGCTGAAAATTCGTCTTTTTTGGTTCAAAATTTAACTAACTGGTTGAAAATTAATCTATTTTCTTGAAAATTCGTCTTTTTGGTTGAATCCAACTGTGTTTGATTTACAACTAACACAACTTTCCTAGAGAATTCATCTTTTTTGTTGAAAATTAAACTACTGGCTTAAAAATTAATCTTATTATTTGACAATTAATCCTTTTTACTTTAAAATTCAACTATTTGGTTACAAATGCATCTATTTTCAGGGTGGCGATTCGGCGGACAATTTCAAATTCCCGGGTTTTTCCGGTCAAGTTTTTCAATTTTTCCGGTCATCTAAAAGTAAAATATTCATATTTGCCGCGAAACGCAAACACTTATTTTAATTCATGATGTTCATTCTAAAAATCTTTTAACATAACAGAGCAAAAAATTGCAAAATACATTAATTTTGAAAAAAATACTTAAATTTTACACTAAAATATATCCATTTTTTATAAAAAATGGAATAGTTAAACTTTCAGTTGAAATTTTTTTTTTTTTAAATTGATTCTCAACAAAATAGTTCAATTTTCAAAGAAAGTGATGAATTTTTTAATGAAATTATGAATCTTCAACTGAAATAGTTAAATTTTAAACCAACAAAATGAGTTTTCAACTAAAATGATGAATATTTAACTGCAAGACTTGAATTTTCAATCAATTTTGAAACAAGAAGATTAATTTTTAAATAAAAAGATTAATTTTCTATCAAAAAATACAATTTTTCAACAAAATACATGAATTTTTAACTAAATAGTTGAATTTGGAACTAAACAAATAATAATTTTCAACCGAAAATGGAATAGTAACATATTTGAGTTAAAAAAATTAATTTTAAACTAAACATGATAGTTTCCAACTAAACAATGAATCTTCAACTGAAATAGTTGAATTTTCAACTAAAAAAGATAATTTTTCAACCAAAAATTAAATAATTAAATTTTTAGTCAAAAAATGAATGTTCAACCAAAGAGATGAATTTTTAACTAAAATTATGGAATATTCAACTGGAATAATAGTTACATTTTCAGTTTAAAAAAAAAATCAACTGAAAAAGATTCAAAGAAAAAACAAGTTTTCCATTAAACAGCTGATTTTTCAACCAAAGGAATGAATTTTTAATTAAAGCGATACATCTTCAGCCAAAAAAATTAATTTTTAACAAAAGAGTTAACTTTTAACCAAATAATTTTATTTCCAACCTCAAAGATGAATTTTCAACTAAAATGATAAATATTTAACTGGAATACTTGAATTTTTAACCGAAAAGAAGAATTTTTAAACAAGAAGATTAACTTTCAAAGAAAAAGATAATTTTCTACCCAAAATAAAATCGATTTTCTAACAAAATACGTGAATTCTCAACGAAATAGTCGAATTTTTCAATTAAAAAAGACAAATTTTTATCCAAATTGTTGAATTTTGAACTAGAAAAGATCAATTTTCAACTAAAAATGGAAGAGTTAAATTTTCAGTTGAAGAAATTAATTTTCAACCAAACTGATGAATTTTCAACTAAAATTGTAAAGATTTAATTGGAAGAGCTGAATTTTAAACCAAAAAATTAATTGTTAACTGCAATGATGAATCTTTAACTAGAATAATTGAATTTTTGACCAAAAAGATTAATTTTCAACCAAGAAATTAATTTCTACCAAAAAAGACAAATTTTCAACTAAAAAAGATAATTTTTCAACCACAAATTGAATAATTAAATTTTTAGTCAAAAAATGAATGTTCAACTAAAGAGATGAGTTAAAAAAATGAAATATTGAACTGGAATAATAGTTACATTTTCAGTTAAAAAAAATTTCAACTAAAAAAGATCCAAAGAAAAAACAAGTTTTCAATTAAACAGCTCATGTTTCAACCAAAGAAATGAATTTTTAATTAAAACGATGAATCTTAAACCAAAAAAATTAATTTTCAACTAAATAGTTTAACTTTCAACCAAATAATTTTATTTCCAAGCTCAAAGATGAACTTTCAACTAAAATGATAAAGATTTAATTGGAATACTTGAATTTTTAACCGAAAAGAAGAATTTTTAAACAAGAAGATTAACTTTCAAAGAAAAAGATAATTTTCTACCCAAAATAAAATCGATTTTCTAACAAAATACGTGAATTCTCAACGAAATAGTTGAATTTTTCAATTAAAAAAGACAAATTTTTATCCAAATTGTTGAATTTTGAACTAGAAAAGATCAATTTGCAACTAAAAATGGAAGAGTTAAATTTTCAGTTAAAGAAATTAATTTACAACCAAACTGATGAATTTTCAACTAAAATTTTATGCCAAGAAGATTAATTTTTAACCGTAAAGATTAATTTTCTATAAAAAAAGACGAATTTTACACAAAGTACATAAATTTTCAACGAAATTGTTGTATTTTCAACCAAAAAATACCATTTTTCAACCATGTATTTTAATTTTGAACTAAAAAAGATCAATTTTCAACCAAAAATGGAATAGTTAAATTTTCAGTTAACAAAATTAATTTTCCACACAAAAAACAACATATTTTCCACCAAAGTGATGAATTTTTAACAAAAGTGTTTAAATTTCAACAAAAAATATTAATTTTTAAACTACAATGATGAATATTTAATTGTAATACTTTCAAACAAAAAGATTAATTTTCTTCCAAAGAAAAACGTTTTTTTAAAAAATGAAATACATGAATTTTTTAATGAAATGATTGAATTTTCCACTATAAAAGACAAATTTTTAACCATATATTTAAATTTTGAACCAAAAAAGATAAATTTTCAACAAAAAATAGAATAGTTAAATTTTCAGTTAACAAAATTAATTTTCCACAAAAAAAAGCAAACAAATTTTCCACCAAAGTGATGAATTTTCAACTAAAATTATGAATATTTAATTGTAATAATGAAATTTTCAACTAAAAAGAAGAATTTTCAAACAAAAAGATTAATTGTCTCCCAAAAAGACGATTTTTCAACAAAATTCATGAATTTTCAACGAAATTGTTGTATTTTCAACTAAAAAAGACAAATTGATTTTCAACAAAATAGTTACATATACAACCAGAGAAGAATTTTAAATTAAAATGATGAATCTTCAACTAGAAAAGTTAATTTTTAACAAAAGAGTTAACTTTTAACCAAGTAGTTGAATGTTTAACTAAAAAAAGATGAATTCGCAACGAACAACGTAAAAAAAATTTCTATTATATGTAATTCAGAAATATTTCTTCTTTGAAATACTACTTTCAAATTGTGACGAATTCTGACTTGGAAGAGGGATTTTTTTAAATTCCTTTTTTCTAAATCCGAATTATAATTCTTTTAAAAAATTCCCGTTCCATGACAAAAATTCCCCATTCATTTCTCGGTTTCCCGGTCAAGTCGCCACCCTGATTTTGTTGAAAATTCAATATTTTTACTTCAAATCTTCTGAATTTAAAGTCTCCCAAATTAAAATTCAAAATAGCACCCACATTAATTTTATTCAAAAGAATGCACTCCTCTATTGTCTTGAAAAATGTCCTTATTTCCCCTGTTTTTCGAGTATTTTGGGCCCTCTTTCAAATAATATAGCATCACCTACATACCTATTCTCAGGAATATCAGCCACAGCAAAGCACAATGTCCTCAATCCTTCAGTAGCAAAAGATTCCAAATGCTCAAGAGTGACATCTCTAAAATCATCAAATCCCTCCGGTTCAATCTCACTATCCCCCGTAGGAGTCGTAGCCAATCTTTCATAAATCACAGAGTCTGCCCCTTTACAATAAAGTTTGATCTTCCCCTCAGGAGTCCTCAAAATCAGGGACATCCTCTTCCTCGCCGACGTGAATTCAATCACATTCAACACCTCATATCTCTGCCTTTCTCCCAGAGCGATAATCTCCACATAAGACGGTGTTCGAGTATCAAAAATATACCCAAATTTTCTGGCCCCATCCACCAAAGCTCTCTCATCCGGAGAAGCCGCATGATAAATAATTTCATCGTCTATCTTCTCCGGAATAACGGTATGACAAGCCGACAACATTATCATAAATTCGTGCAAAATTGCTGCATGTTTTGCTCGATTTCGGTCGCTGCTTTTCCTCCCTTGGAGAATATCTTTCACGAGCTGACTTTCTGCATTTACAGATCCTGTATTATTACCTAAAATTTCATTAGCGGATCCACTTGGCACAATTCCGTTTTCCCCGACTGGAGTCTCACCGGGCAAATCGTAAATCTTCCCCGAAACTGTACACCTCTTGAACTCCATAATATTCTTCGTCAAAGTTCCGGTTTTATCTGTGAAAACGTATCCAACCATTCCTAACTCCTCGTTCAAATTACTCGTCCTTGCCATAGCTGGCGTGTCGGACTCAGGATGGTACATTTCGATATCCATGTTGATAAAAGTCGCCTGAACAAACCTGACAACCTCCAGAGTCACCTGGAGGGAAATTGGAATCAGATTGTTGAACAAGATGATGAAGGTTAACAAATTAAATGCAAAATTCTTCGACATTGCTTCATTCAGTCCTAAATACCAAAGTCCATCCTTGTTCGCCTTCATCCAAACAACATTGAAAATAGCCGAGAGCAGACACAGGAACAACAAAATAAAGAATAACATCAAAATTTGGGTGTTGGTCATTCTATCCAGGGTTGATCTCTTCAAAGGGGCAGTGCTCGTATTATTTTGCATCAATTTCGTGTCATGTCCGGTGTAAATGACAACCCCAAAAGCCCACTTTGTATTTCTCAACATCGCTCCTCTGAGCAAAAGCTGATCAGGACCAAGAGGCATGCTCTGTTTGTTGGTTTCTCTCAAAACACCATTGAATTCATAGAGATGTCTATTAGGTGCCTCACACTGGATATTCGCCCTGAAGTTCATCAACTCTGCCGTGTCCAAAAGATTCGAAGTTTCGGTATGAGCTTGTCGGATTTTCAGATTCGTTTCTCCATCCAAATTTGCTGTTTCGATGAAAGAGATTCCCTGGGGTTCAGAGGATGAAAGGAGGATCAAATCCGCTGGGAAGAAAGTATTGTTCTGGACTTTGACAACATCCCCAACAGCCACATTTCTCCACTCAACCCACTGCCATCTTCCCTCTCGTAAAACTTCAACTTCCCTCATGTTTATCTCATCATCAGCACGGTGTCTCTTGATGTCCTCTATAATTTCCTTGATTGCCGAGACAGAAAGGATGAAAATCAGAGGCACGAGGGTTGTATACCTCCCGGTTGGAGAAACATCCGGAATTTGTTGCATCAGAGCAATAAAAAGGAAGAAGCAATTGCTGTATCGACGAAACTGTTCGAAGAGAAACGAAGGAATAAAGGATAGAAGAGAATACTTTGCGGTGGTGATGTGATTGTTGCGATATTTGGCTGGCTGGTGAAGAACGTTCACAAAAACGACTCTTTCCTCCAGTTCTTGCTCGTGAGGAAGCTCTTCATCTCCTGATCGAGGCATATCGTGTTCGGTTCGACTCTCTTCAATTTCCGAACGAAGTTGGGCAATCTCAGTCTCCTGGTTTTTTATCTTTTCGAGGGGTTTTCTTGAATTTTGATGGGAGAGCGACAGACTGATGTTGTCGACATTGTCGATTTCGCCTAAGTCGATGGGACTTCCGACAATGTAGGGTCCGGGATTTTGGCTATTTTCTGAGGCGGTTTTGTTACGAGGACTTGGTAAAGGCGAACCATCCATATGCGGAATTGAGTGCAAATCCGGAGGCGTGAATGGCCGAAGAGGTGATGAATTTGGAACACGGGGGTTCCCCTTGGATGAGGGTTGCATTGGTTCCTGGGGGTGAAACTAAAGTGGATAATTGACTAGAATCTTTCCAGGTAATCAGCATCTCACAGGGTCGAAAAAAAGGCTTTCGATGAGAGACAATCCACCGCGGGATTCGAAGAAACTGAAAAAAATGAATTTTATTTAATCAGGAGAAAATTATTATTTATAAATTGCAGAAAGAGCGGCGCAGTGGTGCAAATCTGGAATTTTCTATTCCAAAAAAGTTTAGATCTTTATAACCCACAAAATGGTGATTTGTTAAAAAAGCGAAAAAACATTGTGTAAAACCGAAATCCCTATTTAAAGATTTTATCATTTTTAGTCTATTTTTTATAAAACAAAGTTACAAAAAAAGTTTTTATTGAAAATTCAACTAATTGGTTGAAAATTAATCTATTTTGTTAATTATAATTAATCTTAACTTAAATTAAAAAATATTAATTAATTAAATAATCGAATTTAAGAAAACAATTTTTTCAATGAAGTAATTAAATTTTCAACCAAAGATTCGATGTTTCAACTACAATGATAAATTTTTAACAAAAAAAAATTAATTTCTAAGAAAATAGTTCAGATTTCGCTCAAAAAGCTCAAACAGATTTGAATTTTAAATAAAAAACAGTTGAATTCAACCAAAAATTCGAATTTAATCTTATATTTTCAAATTAAATTAATAAAAATTTTATTTTATTTTAAAGGGTAGTTTTTTTAATAGTAGTAATTTAATAAATTTTTATTTTTTTTATTTTACTTTTTTTTTTAAATAAATTTGTACTGTAATAAATGTAAGTTTAATTTAAGTTAATTAATCTTAAAATCTTACATTCCAATTTTTGTTTAAATTCAACTGTTTTTTAATTAAAATTTAAATCCTTTTGTGTAGAAATATCACAAATATCTTATTTTTCATTGAAAATTCAGCTTTTTTGGTTAAAAAATTAAAGTAACTTGTGAAAAGCGGAACTATTTTCTTAGTAATTCATTTTTGTTGTTTGTTAAAGATTTATCATTGTAGATGAAACATCAAATCTTTGGTTGAAAACTTAATTATTTTATTGAAAAATTGTTTTCTTGAATGAAAATTAATTTTTTAACTGAAAATTCGCCTTTTTGTTTCAAAATTCAACAAATTGGTTAAAAGTTAATCTATTATGTTGAAAATTCGTATTTTTGGTTGAATTCAACTGTTTTTGATTTAAAATTAAAATATTTTTTTGTTGAAATATCAACTAACCTATTTTTAATTGAAAATTGAGCTTTTTTGGTTAAAAAATTAAAGTAACTCGTGGAAAACTGAACTATTTTCTTAGAAATTCTTTTTTTGAAGATTTATCGTTGTAGCTGAAACATCAAATCTTTGGTTGACAATTTAGTTATTTTATAGAAAAATTGTTTTCTTAAATGAAAATTAATTTTTCAACTGAAAATTCGTCTTTTTGGTTCATATTTTAAATAATTGGTTAAAAATTAATCTATTTTCTTGAAAATTAGAATGTTTGGTTAAATTCAACTGTTTTTTATTTAAAATTTAAATCCTTTTGGGTAGAAATATCACAACTATGTTATTTTTCATTGAAAATTCAGCTTTTAGGTTAAAAAATTAAAGTAACTCGTGGAAAGCTGAACTATTTTCTTAGAAATTCTTTTTTTGAAGATTTATCGTTGTAGCTGAAACATCAAATCTTTGGTTGACAATTTAGTTATTTTATAGAAAAATTGTTTTCTTAAATGAAAATTAATTTTTCAACTGAAAATTCGTCTTTTTGGTTCATATTTTAAATAATTGGTTAAAAATGAATCTATTTTCTTGAAAATTCGAATGTTTGGTTAAATTCAACTGTTTTTTATTTAAAATTTAAATCCTTTTGGGTAGAAATATCACAACTATCTTATTTTTCATTGAAAATTCAGCTTTTAGGTTAAAAAATTAAAGTAACTGGTGGAAAGCTGAACTATTTTCTTAGAAATTCTTTTTTTTTAAGATTTATCGTTGTAGCTGAAACATCAAATCTTTGGTTGAAAATTTAATTATTTTATAAAAAAATTGTTTTCCTGAATGAAAATTAATTTTTTAACTGAAAATTCGTCTTTATTTTTTGGTTCAAAATTCAACTAATTGGTTAAAATTAACCCTAGTTTGTCAAAAATTCTTATTTTTGGTTGAATCCAACTGTTTTTGATTTACAATACAAAGTTTTTTGTTCAAATATCATTTTATTTAATCAGTAGAAAATTATTATTTATAAATTCCAAAAATAGCGGCGCAGCGGTGCAAATCTGGAATTTTCTATTCCAAAAAGGTCTAGGGCTTTCAAATTTAACTGATTTAAAAATTATTTCTTTAGAATTAAAGGGTTGCTGTACATAACTAAATAACCAACAAAATGGTAATTTGTTAAAAAAGAGAAAAAACATTCTATAAAACCGAAATCCCTATTTAAAGATGTTATCATTTTTAGTCTATTTTTTATAAAACAAAGTTACAAAAAAAGTTTTGGTTCAAAATTCATCTAATTGGTTGAAAATTAATCTATTTTGTTGAAAATTCATATTTTTGCTTGAATTCAACTGTATTTGATTTAAAATTTAAATCTTTTTAGGTGAAATATCACAACTATCTTATTTTTCATTGAAAATTCAGCTTTTTTGGTTAAAAAATTAAAGCAACTGGTGGAAAGCTGAACTATTTTCTTAGAAAATAATTTTTTTGTTTGTTAAAGATTTATCATTGTAGTTGAAACATCAAATCTTTGGTTGAAAATTTAATTATTTTATTGAAAAATTGTGTTGTGTGAATTGTTTTGTCTTTTTGTGTGAAAATTCGTATGTTTTGGTAGAAAATTAATTTCATTAGTTGAAAATTCATCTTTCTGATTAAAAATAAATTTCTTTTTAGTTGAAAATAGATTTTTTTAACTGAAAATTTAGCTATTCCATTTTTGAGTGAAAATTTATATTTTATATTTTAAAATTCACGTATTTTCTTAAACATTTGTAGTTTTTGGTAAAAATAATTATCTTTGTTTAAAATTCATCTTTTAGTTGAAAATTCATTGTTTTTTTATAAATTAATTTCTTTAACTAAAGATATAACTATTCCATTTTTACTTGACAATTTATTCATTTTTGTTGAAAAATCATATTTTCGAGTTAAAAATTAATCTTTTTTGTGAAAAATTCGTGTTTTTTGGCATTAGATTAGAATTCAACAACTTTGGTGGAAATTAATTTTTCTGTAAAAACTTTATATTTTTGACTTGAAACTTCAACATTTTAGATAGAATTGTTTTCTTTATTGTCTGCAAAATCTCTTTTGGTTGAAAATTCAACTTATTTGTTGAAAATTCCTGTTTTTAGTTAGAAAATTAATCTTTTTTGGTTCAGGATTCATCTTCCTGATTGAAAATTTGAATATTTTGTTGAAAATTCTCTTTTTTTTGTTGTATAAAAAAACAAATTATTCTTTGTTGGAAATTTATCTTTTAGTTGAAAATCTAATATTTGGTCAAAAAATAATTTTTTTGGTTGAAGATTTATAATTGTAGTTGAAACATCAAATCTTTGGTTGAAAATTTAATTAGTTTATTGAAAATTTAATTATTTGATTGAAAATTTATTTTCATAAATGAAAATTAATTTTTTAACTGAAAATTCGTTTCTTTTGGTTCAAAACCCAACTAATTGGTTAAAAGTTAATATATTTTGCTGTAAAATCGAATTTTTGGTTAAATTTAACTGTTTTTTATTTAAATCTTTTTGGGTAGAAATCAGAAATGTCAACTATTTTATTTTTCATTGAAAATTCAGCTTTTTTGGTTAAAAAATTAAAGTAACTGGTGGAAAGCTGAACTATTTTCTTAGAAATTCATTTTTTTTTTTTTTTGTTAAAGATTTATCATTGTAGTTGAAACATCGAATCTTTGGTTGAAAATCTAATTATTTTATTGAAAAAATGTTTTCTTAAATGAAAATTAATTTTTGAACTGAAAATTCGTATTTTTGGTTCAAAATTCAACTAATTAGTTAAAAGTTAATCTATTTTGTTGAAAATTCGTATTTTTGGTCTAATATTTGTAAAATTAGCTTTAAAAACATAAAAAACTCGAAAAAATTATTAAAACTTAAAATTTAGCTTTATTATAAGTAATTTAGGTTAGAAAATATAACATTTTCATCGTTTTTTCTCGGAAAAAAATTCTTTCCCATCTTAAATTGATTAAAATAGCTTATCAAAACGATTAGAATCCATTAAATTTTATAATTTTTAGTAAGTTTCATCAATTATTTGCGAGGCTGTACAACATTTTTTTAATTTTTCAGTTTTAATTATTTTTAATAAAGCTAAATGTTAATTTTTAACAATTTTCTGTAGTTTAGTAAGTCTGAGAAGCTGTTTCGGCAGATATAGTTGGATAATCATTTTTTTCCTTGAAAAGTGGAAGAATATTTTGTAAAAAATTTTGTTTACTTAAATTATTTATAATAAAGCTAAATTTTAGGTCTTAACCATTTTCTGGATTTAAGTACGATAAGCGATTTAAATACATAGCAGACAGCAAAGAATTTTGTCCACGAAAAAACGATGCAAATTGTCTATTTGTTTACTTAAATAATTTATAAGAAAACAAAATTTAACAATACTTTGTTGCATAATAAGTCTGATAATCTATTACGATACATATAAGATGCAAAAGAATTTTTTGCGAAGAAAAATGAATAAGAAATTTTTATTTATTAACTTAACCAGTAGAAAAATCGTTTATTTCTTTATAAAATTTGTTTATAACAATAAATTGAATACCACAACGATTTTGTTGAAAACTGATCTTTTTTGTCGAATTCTATGTTTTTTATTTGAAATTAAAATCCTTTTTAGTTGAAATATCATCTACTTGGTTGAAAGTTGAACCACTTTGTTTATAATTCTTTTTTTTTAAGATTCACCAGTTTAGTTGATAGTAAGTTCATTCTCTATGGTTACAAATTTAACTATTTTTTTTATTTGTTGTTTTTTATTGTTGAAAATTCGTCTTTTTGGTAGAAAATTAATCTGCTTGGATGCAAATTCATTTTTTTGGTTGAAAGTTCACCTTTTTAGTTGAAAACTTAACCATTTATTTAAAAATTCATCTATTTTATTGAAAATTCATGCATTTTTGTTGAAAATTCGTCTTTTTGGTAGAAGATTCATTTCCTTGGTTGAAAATTCATTTTTTTTTAAATTCAACCTTTTATTGAAAAATCCATCTTATTGGTCGAAAGTTCAACTATTTACTTAAAAATTCATGTGATTTATTGAAAAATCCATGTTTTTGTTCGAAAATTCAATTATTTACTTAAAAATTCATCTATTTTATTGAAAATGTATGCATTTTGGTTGAAAATTTATATTATTTGGTAGAAAATTACTCTTTTTGGTCGAAAATTCATATTTTTAGTTGAATATTTAACTATTCATTTGAAAATTCATCTATTTTATTGAAAATTCATACATTTTTGTTGAAAATTCGTCTTTTTGGTAGAAAAATAATTTTCCTGGTTGAAAATTCACATTTTTGGTTGAAAATTCAACCATTTATTTAAAAATTCATCTACTGTATTGAAAATTCACATGATTTATTGAAAATCCATCTTTTTGGTCGAAAATTCTACTATTTACTTAAAAGTTTATCTATTTTATTGAAAATTCATGTGATTTATTGAAAATCCACCTTTTTGGTCGAAAATTCAACCCAATTACTTAAAAATTCATCTATTTAATTGAAAATCCATTTTTTTGAAAATTCAACTATTTATTTAAAAATTCATCTATTTTATTGAAAATGTATGCATTTTTACTGAAAATTTTGAAAATTCAACCATTTATTTAAAAATTAATATGATTGATTGAAAATCCATCTTTTTGGTCGAAAATTCAACTAATTACTTAAGAATTCATCTATTGTATTGGAAATTAATGTATATGGTTGAAAATTCGTCGTTTGGATAGAAAATTCATCTTATTGGTCGAAAATTAAACTATTCACCTAAAAATTCATCTATTTTATTGAAAGTCCGTGCATTGTGTTGAAAATTCATCTTTTTTTGGTAAAAAAAAAATATCTTTCTGGTTGAAAATGCATCTTTTTGTTAGAAAGCTATCGTTTTTGGTTGAAGATTCAACTATTTGTTGAAAATTGTTTTTTTTTTCGATTAATTCAACTGTTTTTTATTTAAAATAGAAATATATTATGGATGAAATATCAACTATAAAATTATTGGCTGAAAACAGATTTTATTTAGTTGAAAAGTAAACTATTTGGTTGAAAATTCATCTTTTTTTGGCAGAAAATAAATCTTCTTGATTAAAAATTCATCTTTTTGGTTGTAAATAATTATTCTTTGTTAAAAATTTCTGTTTTTGGTTGAAAATTCAACAATTTGGTTGACATTCTTTTCTTTTTTGGTTGAAAATTCAACTTCTTTGTTGAAAAATTATCTTTTTAGGTTGAAAATTAATCTGTTTTGGTTGTGGACTCATCTATTTTGTTGTAAATTGGTATTTTTTGGTTGAATTTAACTGATTTTTATTTAAAATTAAAACCGTCTTTGATTTAAAATCCTTCTTTTTGGTTGAAAATTCAAATATTCACTTAAAAGTTCATCCATTGTATAATACATATAGTAGATAATGATTTACAGTAGACAATCTTAATTAAATTAATTTTTTTATTTCGAATAAAATTTCTTTGATTTTCAGATAGTAAATTTCTTAGAAAAAAATAAAATTTCTGGTCTTCCAGAATAAACAGGAAAATTTTTAGAAAATTTAAAAAGTTCGAATTCAGGATAAAATTCAAATTTTTCTATGGTGGTCTGTAAATAGCTACGTCTTCTTTGGAATTTATTTTTTTATTCGAATAGAATTTCTTTGCCTTTCTGATAGTAATTTTCTTACAAAAAAAATTTCTAGACTTCTAGAAGAAACAGATTTTTTAGAAAATGTTAAATTTCGGCTTTAGGTGAAAAAGGGAAGATGCAAACCTTCATTTTCAAAATTCCATGACTTTACCAATCCAAATAATTTTTTTTTTATTTTTAATAAAAAAAGGTATTTTCTACTACAAACCTTGAAGCTGGGCGGATTTGTTTATAGGTTTTAGCCAACCTACACCATTCTACGTTGTTTTGAACGCCAACCCTAGGACACGATTCGTATTTCAACATTTTGTAGCATTTAAATTCCACTTTCTTGATAGTTTGATACTGACACACAAGTCTCTTTCGTAAAAATAAATTTATGTAATTTATATAGCTGAAAACAAATAAAGAAATTGTTTAATAATATTCTTATAATGACGAAGCATACATTTTGTGATATAAATTTGTATTTGTTCAGTGATTTCTTGTTCAGAGAATAATTATTAAATTTAAATTAAGATTTTAATAACAAATTCGCTGATAATTAATTATCAGCACTTGCTATATAATCGATTTTTAATTTCCCCTTTAACGAGAAACAGTCCAGACTTGTTTATTTCACAATGGAGAACCGACTCAAGTCTCCTACTGGTAATTTTATCTTATCGCCTTATCTACTATCTTCAAATACATAAATATACGATTTTTCTTAAAAAAATAATTTTCTACTCGTTTTTTTTGTATCGCGATGTCAGAATAACTAATTATCTCAGTGCTGTAACAATAAGTAATAAATTTTAATTCAACCCATCATCATAGAACCGAGTGTTAAAAGATTACAAGGCCGTTTTAATCGAGGAAAAAAAATTCCCGGTCTTTTCTGGTTTTGCAAAAATTTTTCACTGTCGAATTGAAAAATTCGAATTCTTAAATCAGAATTTTTTTCATTCAAGTAATGAAAACTAACCTTGGTGGAAAATTTTTTACAAAAAAGTACAGAAAACTAAAACTATTTTCAGAGGAATCTACAAATAAATACAATAAATTACAACTAAAATTACATTGCAATGAGAATTACGTTTGAAGTGTTTTTCAAATATGTAGCAATCGATTGGACACCATGTCATCTATAATTATGACATAGTAATATTTTTAATATTTTTTATCCTAAGACGAAAAAGAACAACTTTTTGACTGCAAATAAAAATTGAAAATTGAGAAAGAATTGATCACGGCCATTGAAATTAGAAGATTCAAACTTTTTATGATAAAAATTTTTTCATAGGAAGTTATAAAAACTGAACCGCAAATTAAAACAATGAAAGTGGAATACTTTTGAATTTTAAAATTAAACCTTAAAAAAATGTTAAATGAAACGCTCAATAATTTTCGCATATAAAATGAAAACTTTTAAATTGAAAATTTCTTATTTAAAAGCCGTTAAACAGCAAAATTTTAAATTTTAACTTTTATACATTGTACAGTTAAAATATTTAAAAAATAGAAATTCACGCTATCATTTCCAATGCTATGAATTGAAGAATGAATCGAAAAATTTATGAATTTTCAAAATTATATCATTTTAAGCAATTTTAAGCAATTTTAAGCTAGAAACATTAATTTATATATCAAAATTTGTTTTGAAATCTTTTTAAATATTCTCTTGAAAATTTGTTTAAAAAATCATTTAAACATTTTCCAGAAATCTAATAATAATTTTATTATCTTGGAACTCGGAATTTTTCCTACAATTTTTTGAGAATTCTGCAAAAGTCAAATAAAATACCTTAAAATAATCCAGATTCTTTTTTGAAAATCTTATTAAATATTCTTTTTAAATTAATTTTTCAACAAAAAAGTTATTGTTAGTTTTTCTAGAAATTTTGATACAAATTTTTTATTCATTTAAAATCTTTCAAAATGCTTGAAAAGCTTATAAATGTTGTGTTCGACATCTTCAAAAATCTACATTGTGTTTTGAATGTTTTGAAATATTTTCACGGTTTAAATTATTTTAGAATCTTTTCAAAACTTCGAAATATATTTTAAACTTCCTCGATTATTTTCCCAATTAATAAACGTTCATTTTTCATTTATCAATCAACAAAAAATTTCAATCTTTTTAATTACTCTCTCAAAATTAATTTTTCAAAATAAAAACTCATTTTAAATTTTCCCAGCAACCTTAAGAAGTTTTTATTTTATTTTCTTAAAACCTTGAAAGATCCTTAAAAAGCTTCAAAATTTTATTTCAAAATCTTCAAAAATCTCAATTTTGTTTTTTATTTTTCGAAATCTTTTCCAGTTTTAAATTAAGTTTGGATCTTTTCAAAACTTGTAAATATCTCTTAAACTGACACAATTTTTTCCAAATTAATAATGGTTCAATTGTTATTTATGCATCAAAATTCAATAATTTCACTTACATATTAAATATTTGCCAAATAGAACAATTAAAATTGTAACGTTCAAAGTTTTCTATTTCAAATAATTCAGTTTAAAATTGTTAAGGTTTTAATAATTGATTTATAATTGCTCATTTTAATTAAAAAGTAAAATATTGCTAAATATTCAAAAAAATGTCGTCCTTGATTGAAAAATTTCAAATTAAATTGGTTAAAAATGCTTTTAACATATTTCAACATTTTAAATTAAATGCCATTTAACTGCAAAATAAAAAATTTTTAACTTTTAAAAATTTAACTTTTTGGTTCAAAAGTTAACTTTTTTGTTGAAAATTCAACGGTTTTGTACAAAATTCGTGTCTTTTATTAAAAATTAATTCTCTTGAATAAAAATTTAACTATTCCATTTTTTGTTAAAAATTTACCGTTTTTGATTTAAGAATTCAGATATTCAGTTAAAAAAATTTAGAAAAAAAAAATATATTTTTGGTTGAAAATTAATCTGTTTAGTTGAGGATTCCAGTATTTTGTTAAAAATTCGTTTTTGTTGATTAAATCCAACTGTTTTTTATTTTTAATTAAAATATGTTTTTGATGTCAAACATTATATTTTACATTGAAAATTCATCTTTTTAGATTGAAAATTAAACTACTTGGTTGAAAGTTGAACTACTTTCACAAATTTTCATTTTTTTATTGAAGATTCATAATTTTAATTGAAAATTTAACTATATTGTTGAAAAGTCGTATTTTTGGATAGAAAATTCTTTCTTTTGGATTAAAAATTCAACTGTACTGAAAAAACTCTTTTTCGGTAGAAAATTCAACTATTTGATTGAAAACGCAACTATGGTTGAAGTTTAATCTTTTTTTTTCAAAAATTCGTTTATTTTTGCTGGTTAAAATTTAAACTATATTCTTGAAAATTCAACTGACAGGCTGAAAATCAACTTTTTTGTAGAAAATTCGTCTTTTTTGATAGAAAATTAATCTTCTTCATCAAAAAATTAATCCTTTGGTGTCCAAATTCAACTAATTGGCTAAAAATTCATCTATTTTGTTAAAGATTTGTCTTTTTGGTTGTAAATTTAACTATCTTGTCGGAAATTATTTTTTTTAGTGGAAAATTGATTTTTTAAAGTTGAAAATTCATCTTTTCTAGTAGAAAATTAATCTTCTTGGTTGGAAATTCAACTATTCGGTTAAAAATTTCTCTAATTTGTTGAGAATTCATCTCTTGGTAGATAATAAATCTTCTGTGTTGAAAATTCATCTTTTTCTTTGAAAATTTAACAATTTGGTTTTAAAAAACCACTGTTTTGTAGAAATTTCATCTTTTTGGTTAAAAATGCAACAATTTGGTTGAAAATTAATCTGTTCTGGTTGGGGATTCAACTATTATGTTGGAAATTCGTCCTTTTTGGTTTAATTCAACTGTTTCAACCGGTACAAACTAAAAAACTCTCAAGATTCTAAAAATTAAAATTAAAAATTAAAACTAAAACTCTACTAAGACTGATAGATAAAATTGAAAATACCTTTGAGCGATCAAGAGTTTTCCTTGAATTAAAGGCGTTTCATGGACTCGATTTGAAGCGATTAAGGCAGAATAAAAATGTTTGCTTTTCCCTCTCTCGATATGAAGACAAACTCTGTAAAGTCTGCTCTGTAAACTTTGCGTCTCAGCACAAGAAAGACTCCACTGGGGATTTTCTTTGCACACCAAAGAAACGCCAAATCAATTTGAACCACGTGACTATTTTAGGATTATGATTGCGTGCAAGGTGTGGCTGAGGTGTGGTTTATCACCTTCTTCCCTCGACTTATTTCATTGTCCACAAAAAGGCCGGAGACAAATAAAATCCGGAAACTAGAATACATTTTTCATTTCCTCCATTTCTAATTATCCAATTCATCAATTTATCGAACTATAAATCACCCATTCTGAAACAGTAAAAACTGGTACTGAAATTTCAAAAAATAAACTTTTTTGACTTGTTCGAAACTTGGTCAAATTGTTGGAAATAAATTAGGAACCTTTTCGAACCCACTGCAGGGCGTAAAATGTTTCAAAATTTTGACTAGACAACTTTTTTATTTGGACCTTTCCACTTCCAAGAAAAAACATTTTTTCAAATGTATCGACAGCTGGCATCACAGGCCAAAGAAGGCTTTAAAAATGGGGGAAATACGGAGATTCTTCACGAAAATAGGGGACTAAATTATTTAAAAAATAATAATGTGGGAACTAGATTAAATTCAATATAAAACGCCTTAAATTCCTAACATTTCAAGTAAAAATATTGCATTTTCGAAAAAATAGATTAATTTTTTCTAACCAAATAGTTGAATTTCCAATTAAGCCATTGAGTTCTCAAATAGAAAATATTAATTTTCAACCAACAATAGAATAGTTAAATATTCAGTTGGAAAAATTAATTTGCAACCAAAAAAAAAAAGAATTTATAATAAAATAGTTAAATTTTCAACCTAAGATACGAATCTTCAACCCAAAAAAATCAATATTCAAAACAGTAGTTCAACTTTCAACAAAGTGTAATTGAATTTTCAATAAAAAAACAAATTCTCAACGAAAAATTTACTAGTTGATATTTCAACCAAAAAATATTTTATTTTAAAATTATGAACAGTTGAGTTTAACCAAAAAAGACAGATTTTCAACAAAACAGTTGAATTTCCAAGTCAAAAAGACGAATTTACTACAAAACAGTTGAATTTTCAACCAAAGATGATAACTTTATAACAAAATTGTAGAATTTTCAACAAAATAGTTGAATCCTCAAACAAACAAAAAAGTAATCTCCAACTAAAAGATGCATTTTTAACCAAAAAAGAATTATTTTTAACCAAAACAGATGAATTTTCAAACCAAAAAGACGAATTTTCAATAAAAGAGTTAAATTTTCAACTAGGACACATTTTTTAGTCAAGAAAGAAAAAAATTTAAAACAAATTTTTGAATTTTCAATCCAAAAAGAAGAATTTTGTATCAAACGGTTGAATATTCCCTAAAATGTGATTTTTTAACAAAAAAGTTCATTTTCAACAAAATAATTGAAATTTCAGTTTAAACAAATAAATTTTTTACAAAAAAAAACGAATTTGCAACAAAATAGTTCAATCTTCGACCAAGTAATTAAATTTTCAATCAAAGATGAACAATTCTCAACAAAAATTGTAATAGTTGATATTTTAAACAAAAAGATTTTTATTTTAAATAAAAAACAGTTGAATTCACCCCCCCCCCAAACAATTTTTAACAGAAAGAGTTTAATTTTCAACCAAGAAATAATTTTCTGACAAGAAAAAAATATAAACCAAACTGTTGAATTTTCAATCCAAAAAGAGGAATTGTTTACAAAACAGTTAAATTTTCATACATAATATATGAAACAAGAAAGTTAATTTTCAACCAAAAAGTTGAATTTTTAGATAAAAAAATTAACTTTTAATCAAACAAGATAAATTCTCGACGAAATTTGTAACATAGTTGATATTGCAATCAAAAAGATTTTAATTAATAAATCAAAAACAGTGGAATTCAACCAACAAAAAAAAAAACAAATTTTCAATAAAAAGAGTAGAATTTTCAACGAAGAAACATTTTTCAGTCAAGAAAAAAAGGAAAACAAATTTTTGAATTTTCAAGCCGAAAAGACCAATTTTCTATCACAGTTACATTTTCATCCATAAAATATGAATTTTCATTTAAAAAATTAATTTTCATACAAATAGTTGTAATTTGAGTTTAAAAAACGAATTTTTAACAACAACAAAAAACGAATTTTCAACCAAATAGTTCAATCTTCAACGAAAGAGATGAATTTACAACTAAAATGATAAATCTTCAAATAAAAAAATTAATTTTCAAGAAATTAGGTCAACTTTTAACCAAGTAATTGAATTTTTAATCAAACAAGATAAATTCTCGACGAAAGTTGTGATGATGATATTTCAACCAAAACAATTTTAATCATGAAATCAAAAACAGTTGAGTTTAACAAAAAAAGACGGATTTTCAACAAAACAGTTGAATTTTCGACCACGAAAGATTTTTCACTCAATAATGAAAACAAATTTCTTCGAAAATGTTGAATTTTCGAGCCAAAAAGATGATCTTTCTACCAAACTTTTGTATTTTCATCCAAATAGGATAAGTTTATAACAAAATTTTAGAATTTTCAACAAAATAGATGAATCCTCAAACAAACAAAAAATTAATTTTTAACCAAAAGTTGCATTTTGAACCAAAAGAGATGAATTTTCAAACCAAAAAGACGAATTTTCAACAAAAGAGTTAAATTTTCTACTAGGGAACATTTTTCAGTCAAGAAAAAAAAATGTAAGACAAATTGTGGAAGTTTCAAGCCAAAAAGGCGGATTGTTTACAAAACAGTTAAATTTTCATACATAATATATGACATTTTAACAAGAAAGTTAATTTTTTAACCAAACAGTTAAATTGAATTTTCAACCAAAGAAGAAAAATTCTCAACGAAAATTGTAACAGATGATATTTCAACTAAAAGACCTTTATTTTAAATTAAAAAAACTTGAATTAAAAAAAAAAGAAATTCAACAAAAAGAGTTGAACTTTCAACTAGAAAGAATTTTCTGGCAGGAAAGAAAAAAAAATGTAAGCATTTTTAATCCAAAAAGACGAACTTTCTATCAAACAGTTAAATTTTCAAACCTAAAACATAATTTTTAATTATAAAGTTCATTTGCAACCAAATACTTGTAATTTGAGTTTAAAAAATTATTTTTTAATATAAAAAAACGAATTTTCTAACAAAACAGTTCAATCTTCAACCAAATAATTGATTTTTTATTTAAAAAAGTGCATTCTCAACGAAAATTGTAATCGTTGATATTTCAACCAAAAAGATTTTTATTTTTGAAGAAAAACAGTTAAATTCAACCCCCCAAAAAAAACGAATTTCCAGCAAGAGTTGAATTTTCATCCGGAAAGGAAAAAAATATATAAACCAAAGAGTTGATTTTTCAATCCAAAAAGAGGAATTTTCTATAAAAAAGTTAAATTTTCAACCCTAAAATATATTTAAAAAAAAAGTTAATTTTCAACAAAAATTTGAATTTTAAGTTTAATAAGTGCATTTTTAACTAAAAAAAAACGAAGATTCAACAAAATGGTTAGAATGTTGATCATAAGAGATGAATTTACAACTAAAATGATTAATCTTTCACAAAAAAATGAATTTTTAATCAAACAAGATAAATTCTCGACGAAATTGGTCATAGTTGATATTACAGCTAAACGGAATTTAATTAGAAAATCAAAAACAGTTGAATTCAACAAACAAAAAACACGAATTTTCAACACAAAGAATTGAATTTTCAACAAAAAGAGTTGAATTTTTAACTCTAAAATATGAATTTTCAACAAAAAAGTTCATTTTCAACCAAACAGTTGAAATTTGAGTTTAAACAATTAATTTTT
>CAKNYM010050608.1:98578-114107 GCA_932195095.1 Andricus curvator | reverse complement strand
CTTCCTGGTTGAAAATTCAACTTTGAAATTTGTTTCTCTTTTTTTGACAATTTAACTATTTTGGTTGAAGATTTATGATTTGATGTTAGCTGAAATGGTTGAAGATTTAACTACATATTTTGTTGAATATTGTTGTTTTTTTTCATTGAAAATTAATTTTTATAGCTGAAAATTGAACGTTTCCATTTTCCGTTGAAAATTGATATTTTTTAGTTAAAATTCGACTATTTTGTTGAAAAATCGTATTTTTTGGTATAAAATTAATCTTGTTTGTTGAAAATTCAACTATTTAGCTGAAAATTCGTCTTTTTTGGTAGAAAATGAACCTTCTTGGTTAAAAATTCGTCTTTTTGGTTGAAAATTCAACTATTTTATTGAAAATTCGTATCTCTTGGTACAAAATTAATCTTGTTTGCTGAAAATTCATCTATTTGGTTGAGAATTAAACTATTTTGTTCAAAGTTCCTCCTTCTTCGTTGAATTCAACTAGCTGCTAATTTGTTTTTATTTTTGTTTCTTTTCACTAAGAATGTACCTTTTCCATTTTTGGTTTTTATGGATTTTAAAATTGCACTATTTTAAATTTTGTTCCCACGGATTTTAAAATTGTTTTTTTTTTTAATATTAGAAAATAAGAATCCAGGCAGCCGTCCAGCATTTACGGCTAGTCATTAATAATGTAATGGGCTTTAAAAATCGCTGATTTTTCCCCGTTAATTAAAGGAATTTTAAATATAATAAAATAGAAATAAAAATACCTCGGATAAGTCGATGTCCTCGTCGTTGAGTCTGCGGAAGAAGGGTTTATACCTCATTTTATAACGAGGTAAAGTGTGTTTCCGGCGAACTGCTCTTCGAATTTGTCCCGTAATTAACGAAATAATTTGTGGTTGCAACTGTCTTCCTTGAAATTGCGATTGCACTTCCAATTCCAAAATTGGATCAGTGTAGAAACTCAGGGACCAATGAGTATAAGGAACGCGAGTGAACTGAAGCCTTGCCTTTCCGGTTACTCGTTTTACTGAAATTAGACGTCAAATCTATAAATATGGAACTCAAGAGGAAGAATTTGCATAGATAAACGGAAGTAAATTTAGAAGAAGGGCCCTCCCTTTGCACCTTTCCTTGGATAATTCGACAATTAACTTTATTTTCTCAGAAAAATTTCCACTTTTCTTAGCTAATATTTTTCAATTTTGTTAAAAAGTCTTTTTTTTCGTGTGGAAAATTCAACTGGTTGGTTGAAAATGTACTACTTTGTTGAGAAAATGTTTTTTCTTTGTTGAAAATTCATTTCTTAAACTGAAAATTTAACTATTTCATTTTTTGTGATAATAAATCTTTTCGATTGAAGATTCAACTATTTTGTTAAAAATTCCTCTTTTTGGTTGAAAATTCAAATTAAACTACCTTGTTAAAAATTCATTTTTTGGTTTGTAATTGAACCATTTTGTTGCAAGTTCGATTTTTATTGTTAAAAATATTTTTTTTTATTAAAAATTTAACCGTTCAGTCTTTTGGTAGAAATTGGCCTTTTTTTAGTTGAAAATTCAACTATTTCATTGACAATTAACTTTTTTGGTTGAGAATTCAAGTATTTTGTTGAAAATTGAAATACCTTGTTAAAAATTCATTTCTGTGGTTAAAAATTGAACAATTTTGTTTAAAATTCGTTTTTTTTATTGTTGATATTAATTTTTCAACTGGAAATTCAAATAATTCAGTTTTTAGTTAAAAATTGATCCTTTTTAGTTCAAAATTTCAACTATTCAGTCGATATAGAATCTAATTCAACTATTGTTTTGAAAACTCGTTTTTTTTTTGGTTCAACTCAACTGTTCTTGATTTAAAATTAAAATCTATTTTGGTTGAAAATTTATTTACTGGTTTAAAGTTGAACTACCTTGTCAAAAATTTATTTTTTTGGTTTAAAATTAAACTACCTTGTTAAAAATTCATTTTTTGGTTTGTAATTGAACCATTTTGTTGCAAGTTCGTTTTTTATTGTTAAAAATAATTTTTTTTATTAAAAATTTAACCATTCAGTCTTTTGGTAGAAATTGGCCTTTTTTTAGTTGAAAATTCAACTATTTCATTGACAATTAACTTTTTTGGTTAAGAATTCAAGTATTTTGTTGAAAATTCAGATTTTTTGGTCGAATTAAACTGTGTATGATTTAAAATTAGAACTTTTTTCGTCGAAAATGCAACTACGTGTTTGAAAATTGAAATACCTTGTTAAAAATTCATTTTTATGGTTTAAAATTGAACTATTTTGTTTAAAATTCGTTTTTTTTATTGTTGATATTAATTTTTCAAATGGAAATTCAAATCATTCCGTTTTTAGTTAAAACTTGATCCTTTTTAGTTCCAAATTTCAACTATTCAGTAGATATAGAATCTAATTCAACTATTGTCTTGAAAACTCGTGTTTTTTTTTTTGGTTCAACTCAACTGTTTTTGATTTGAAATTAAAATCTATTTGGTTGAAAATTTATTTACTGGTTTAAAGTTGAACTACCTTGTCAAAAATTTATTTTTTTGGTTTAAAATTAAACTACCTTGTTAAAAATTCATTTTTTGGTTTGGAATTGAACCCTTTTGTTGCAAGTTCGTTTTTTATTGTTAAAAATAATCTTTTAAGTTGAAGTTTTTAGTTGAAAATTCAACTATTTCATTGACAATTAACTTTTTTGGTTAAGAATTCAAGTATTTTGTTGAAAATTCAGATTTTTTGGTTGAATTAAACTGTGTATTATTTAAAATTAGAACTTTTTTCGTTGAAAATGCAACTACGTGTTTGAAAATTGAAATACCTTGTTAAAAAATCATTTTTTGGGGTTTAAAATTGAACTATTTTGTTTAAAATTCGTTTTTTTATTGTTGATATTAATTTTTCAACTGGAAATTCAAATCATTCAGTTTTTAGTTAAAAATTGATCCTTTTTAGTTCAAAATTCCAACTATTCAGTAGATATAGAACCTAATTCAACTATTGTCATGAAAATTCGTCTTTTTTTTGGTTCAACTCAACTGTTGTTGATTTAAAATTAAAATCTATTTTGGTTGAAAATTCAACTACGTGTTTGAAAATTGATCTACCTTGTCAAAAATTCATTGTTTTGGTTTAAAATTGAACTATTTTGTTCAAAATTCTTTTTTTTTGTTGAAAATCATTTTTTAAATGTAAATTTAAACCATTCCGTTTTTGGTTAAAAACTGATCTGTTTTTAGTTCAGAATTTCAACTATTTAGTAGATATAGAACCTAATTCAACTATTTTCTTGAAAATTCGTGTTTTTTTTAATTCAAGTCAACTGTTGTTGATTTAAAATTAAAATCTATTTTGGTTGAAAATTCAATTACTGGTTTAAAGTTTTTTAAAGTTCAACTTTGAAATTTGTTTCTCTTTTTTTTTTTTTTGAAAATTCAACTGTTTTGGTTGAAGATTCATGATTTTAGCTGAAATGATTAAAGATTTATCTACATATTTTGTTGAGCATTGTTTTTTTTTTCGTTTGAAATTAATGTTTGTAACTGAAAATTGAACTTTTCCGTTGAAAATTTATCTTTTTTAGATGAAAATTCAATTATTTTGCTGAAAATTCATCTTTTTTAGTAGAAAATTAACCTTCTTGGTTAAAAATTCATCTTTTATTGTTGACAAACATTTTTTTAAATGGAAATTTGAACCATTCCGTTTTTGGTTAAAAACTGATCTTTTTTTAGTTCAAAATTTCAACTATTCAGTAGATTAGAACCTAATTCAACTATTTTCTTGAAAATTAGTGTTTTTTGGTTCAACTCAACTGTTTTTGATTTAAAATTAAAATCTATATTAGTTGAAAATTCAATTACTGGTTTAAAGTTTTTTAAAGTTCAACTTTGAAATTTGTTTCTCTTTTTTTTTTGAAAATTCAACTATTTTGGTTGAAGATTCATGATTTTAGCTGAAACGGTTTTAACTACAGATTTAACTAATTAATTTAATTTTATTTCGATTTAACTACATATTTTGTTGAACATTGTTTTTTTTTCGTTTGAAATTAATGTTTGTAACTGAAAATTGAACTTTTCCACTTTCCGTTGAAAATGTATCTTTTTTTGCTGAAAATTCAATTATTTTGCTGAAAATTCATCTTTTTTGGTAGAAAATTAACCTTCTTGGTTGAAACTTCATCTTTTATTGTTGACAAACATTTTTTAAATGGAAATTTGAACCATTCCGTTTTTGGTTAAAAACTGATCTGTTTTTAGTTCAAAATTTCAACTATTTAGTAGATATAGAACCTAATTCAACTATTGTCATGAAAATTCGTCTTTTTTTGGTTCAACTCAACTGTTTTTGATTTAAAATTAAAATATATTTTGGTTGAAAATTCATTTACTGGTTTAATGTTGAACTACCTTGTCAAAAATTCATTTTTTTGGTTTAAAATTGAACTATTTTGTTCAAAATTCGTTTTTTTATTGTTGAAAATCTTTTTAAATGGAAATTTAAACCATTACGTTTTTGGTTAAAAACTGATCTGTTTTTAGTTCAAAATTGCAACTATTTAGTAGATATAGAACCTAATTCAAATATTGTCTTGAAAATTCGTGTTATTTTTATTCAACTCAACTGTTTTTTATTTCAAATTAAAATCTATTTTAGTGAAAACTCAATTACTGTTTAAAGTTGAACTACTTTTGTTGAAAACTAATTTTTTAACTGAAATTTAACTCTTCCATTTTTGGTTGAATATTTATGTTTTTTAGTTGACAATTCATGCGTTTTCTTGAAAAGTCGTCTTTTTTGGTGGAAAAATTAACTTTTTGGTGAAAAATTGACCTTCTTTATTAGTTAAAAATTCAACTATCTGCTTGAAAATTAAATTTTTTAGTTGAGAATTGAACTATTTGGATGAAAATTCATTTTTTTTGCTGACTTCAATTGTTTTTTATTTAAAATTAAAATTTTTCATTTGTTTTTTGGTTAAAAAATAAACTACTTGTTCGAAAGTTGAACTACTTTGTTAAAAATTCATTTTTTTATTGAAGACTCATCATTTTAGTTAAAAATTCAACTATCTGGTTGCCAATTGAACTATTTAGTTGAAAATTGAACTATTTGGTTGAAAATTAATTTCTTAAACTGAAAATTACACTGTTTCATTTTTGGTGAAAATTAATCTTTTTTGGTGGAGAATTTGATTATTTTCTTGAAAATTCGTCTTTTTTGTTTGAAATCAACTGTTTTTCATTTAAAACAAAAATCTTTTTTGGTTGAGATATCAACCATTACATTTTTGGTTGAGAATTCATCTTTCTCGGTTAAAAATTAAATTACTATGTTGAAAATTCTACTATTTTATTAAAAAGCCATCCTTTTTGGTGGAAAATTCGAATGTTTTTTTGCAAATTCATCTTCTTAGGTTGGAAATTCAACGCGTTTGTCAAATATTCGTCTTTTTTGTGGAATGCAACTATTTTTTATTTAAAATACAAATATTATTTGGTTGAAATATCAACTAATTCCATTTTTCGTTGAAAATACATCTTTGTGGTTGAAAATTAATCTGTTTTGATTAGTGATTAAAATATTATGGTTAAGGATTCAATAATTTTGTTACAAATTTGTCTTTTTTGGTGAAATTCAACTGTTTTTGAATAAAAATAAAAATATGTTTTAGTTGCAATATTAACTATTAGAGTTTTAGTTGAGACATCTTTTTGGGTTGAAAATTCAACTATTTTAACAATTTTGATAAAAATTATTTTTTAAAAGATTAATGTCTTTGGTTGAAAATTAATCTTTTTGTTGCAAATTTAAATTTCCGAGTTGAAAATCCAACTGTTCAGTTGAAAATTAAATTCAACTATTTTTTATTTAAAATAAAAACACATGGTTGAAATATCAACTATTATAATTTTAGTTGAGAATTCGTCTTTTTGGTTGAAAATTCAACTACTTGCTTGAAAGTTGAACTACCTTGTTACAAATTAATTTTTTTTTTAAGATTCATGTCTTACGTTGAAAATTTAACTATTTCATTGACATTTTTTTTTTTTGTCAAAAATAAATTGTTTTATCTGAAGATGTAACTATTCCATTTTAGGCCCAGTCCTTTTCAGTATGAAAATGAGAAAAGTTTCAATTGAAAAAATTAAGTATTCTAAAACAGTATTGAGAAAATGAGAATGTTTTCAAACCTTGTAGAGCCAAGTATGCAGTTTTCCCCAGAAGCATTTTCACATCAATCGATAACTGAAAATTTCCCGAGTAGTGTAAATCCAAGGAAAGATCCAGAGTTTCCAAAAGTCCGGTATCAGCACAAATTTTCGAGTCCGCAACTTCCAATCCTTTTATCATTGGAAATTGATTTCCCAAGTGTAAATCTCGAAGCTGAAAAAAATGAAAATTAAGTAATTTTTCTAAAAATTATATGTAACTTGTATAAAGCTGAAACAATTTTTCCCTATAATAAACAATCAAATTTGTATTTAAAAAAATTATAAAATATCTGGATTTGAAAAGATTTAAAAAGATTTCAGAAGTTTTTGTAAAGTATTCGAAGATGTTAGAAAGATTATTAATATTTCAAAGAAATTCAAAAATATTTCGAAAGACGATTTTTCTCTATATTTAACAACCAAATTTGTATTATAAATTTAAAAAGTACCTGGATTTCAAAAGAGTTCAAAGATGTTAAAAGTTTGTGAAATATTTCGAAACGAGTTTCCCCTTATTTAACAATTAAGTAAGTATTATAAATTTAAAAAATACCTGGATTTCAAAAAAATTCAAAGATTTTACAAATTAGTGAAATATTTGGAAAACAATTTTTCGCTATATTTAACAATCAAATTTGAATTATAAATATAAAAAAATACCTGGATTACAAAAGACTTCAAAGATTTAAAAAACTATTTTTTCCTATATTTAACAATAACATTTTTATTATAAATTTAAAAAAATACCTGGATTTAAAAAGATTTCACAAGATTTCACAAGTTTTCACAAAGCTTTCCAAAATTGCAGAAAGATAAAAAATATTTCACAGAAATTCACAAAGATTACAAAAGATCTACAAAATTTGTTAAATTTTTCAAAAACGATTTTCTCTATTTTTAACAATTAAATTTATATTATAGGTTTAAAAAATACTTGGATTTAAAAAAAAGGTAGAAGATTTTACAAGTTTGTGAAATATTTATCTCAACATGTAATAATCAAATTTGTATTATAAATTAAAAAAATACCTGGATTTAAAAAGATTTCAAAGATTTCACAAATTTGTGAAATATTTGTGAAAAGATTAAAATCGTAAGATTTTACGAAGAATTGAAAAACGATTTTTGCTAAGATTTAATAATTAAATTTTTAATATATATGAATTTAAAAATATTTCAAACATTTTACAAGTTTGTGAAATATTTGTCTCAATGTTTAACAATCAAATTTGTATTATAATTAAAAAAAATACCTGTATTTCAAAAAAATTCAAAGATTTTACAAGTTTGTAAAATATATGTCTCAAAATTTAATAATCAAATTTTTATTAGAAATTTAAAAAATACCTGGATTTAAAAAGATTTCAAAGATTTTACAAATTTGTGAAATCATTAAAATCGTAAGATTTTACGAAGATGTGAAAAACGATTTTTGCTAAGATTTAATAATTAAATTTTTATTATACATAAATTTATAAATATTTCAAACATTTTACAAGTTTGTGAAATATTTGTCTCAATGTTTAACAATCAAATTTGTATTATAAATTTAAAAAATACCTGGATTGAAAAAAAATTCAAAGATTTTACAAGTTTGTAAAATATTTGTCTCAATATTCAATAATAAAATTTGTATGGGAAATTTAAAAAATACCTGGATTTAAAAAGATTTCAAAGATTTTACAAATTTGTGAAATATTTGTGAAATCATTAAAATCGTAAGATTTTACAAAGATTGGAAAAACGATTTTTGCTAAGATTTAATAATTAAATTTTTATTATACATACATTTAAAAATATTTCAAACATTTTACAAGTTTGTGAAATATTTGTCTCAATGTTTAACAATCAAATTTGTATTATAAATTTAAAAAATACCTGGATTTTAAAAAAATTCAAAGATTTTTTTTCAAGAAATTTAGAGTGAATTTGAAAAAAAATTCAAATGAATTGAAAACAATTTAAAAATACGAAAAAACTTAATTGAATTCAGTAACCTTGAAATAAGTTTAGAAAAATTCAAGGGAATTCCAAAGAATATGATGAAATGGCTAAGAATTCTAGGTGAGGTTAAAATACTTCAAGATCAATTAAATAAAAACTTTTAAAAATTAGAAAAAATCCATTGAATTTAGTTGAATTGAGTTAATTTAGTAGAATGCAAATGAACTGAAAAATTTCAAAAGAATTCCAAAGAATTTAAAAGAATTCAGTGTGAATTCCAAAAAATAATTTCAAATCTCTTCAAATCTTGAAAACTCTAGTAATTTATAACCAAAAAAGTGACTAATAACCGCAAACCAATTCAAAAGAATTCAAATGAATTGGAAATAATTTTAAAAATCGAAAAAATGCCATTGATTTAAGTAAAATTCGAGCGAATTTAGTGGAATTTAAGGGAAATGATAAGAATTCGATGAAATTCATAAAAAAATCAAGCTGAATATAGAAAGCAATCAAGTGAATTCAAAACAATTCAAAAATATGAAAAAATTCATTGAATTGAGTAAGTTTGAAATCAGTTTAGAAAAAATTAAAGAGGATTTAAAAGAATTTGATGAAATGCTTAAGAATTTAAGGTGAGTTTTAGAGACTTCAGGATGAATTAAACAAAAACTTTTCAAGAATCCACTGAATCGATAAAAATTGAGTGAATTTAGAAGAACTGAAAAGAATTCAGGATTAATTAATAAGAATTCAGGGCGAATTCCAAATGAATTCCAAAAAATATTTTAAAATCTCTACAAATCTTTGAAACATTACGAAATTCCTCACTTCGTGCGAATAAATTCTTTGAAATCCATTAACATATTAAAATCCCTTAAAATTATTAAAACCCTTGGAAAACCCTTGAAATTATTTAAATCTCTTGAAAATGCCTTGTAATCTTAAGATACCCTAAAATATTTCAAAGTCTTTGAAATCCCTTCAAATTATTGAAATAAATAACAAATTTCTGGGAATTACGAGTTTTCAACAAAACAAGTGAATTTTCAACTGAAAAAGGTTATATTGCTACCAAAAAAAGACAAAAATTCAACAAAATAGATGAATTTTCACCTAAAAAAGATAAATTTTCAACAAAAAATAGAACAGTTTAATTTTAAGTTCGAGAAATAAGTTTTTAACCAAATAAAATCAATTTCCCACGAAATAGTTAAATTTTCAAACAAACAGATGAATTTTCTCCTAAAAAGATTAAATGTCCATAAAAAAAATTTCGACGAAAAATTGAATTGTTAAAAAAATTAATTTTCAATATAAAAAAAACTAATTTTCAAGCAAAGAAATTAAATTTCAACCAAAAAAAAATAATTTTCGACCAAAAAGGAATAATTTTTAGAAAAATACGTGAATTTTAAACAAAATATTCAAATTTTTAATGGAGTTTTCAACCTAACAATTGAATTTTCAACCAAAAAGGTTATATTACTAACAAAAAAAGATAACTTTTCTACAAAACAGATGAACTTTCAACTACAAAAGGTACATTTTAAACCAAAAAGATTAAATGTCTATCAAAAAAATGTCGACGAAAAATAGAATAGTTAAATTTTTAGTTAAAAAAATTAATTTTCAATTTAAAAAAACAACTAATTTTATACCAAAAAAGAATAATTTTTAACAAATAACATGGATATTTAACCAAATATTTTAATTTTTAATGACATTTTCAAATAAAGAAGATCCTTTTTCAACAGAAAATAGAATAATTTAATTTTCAGTTAGAGAAATGAGGTTTTAAGCAAATAAAATAAGTTTTCAACGAAATAGTCAAATTTTCTATCAAAAAGATTAAATGTCTATAAAAAAAAATCAAAAAAAAAATGTAGTTAACTTTTTAGTTAAAAAAAATTAATTTTCAATAAAAACATTAATTTTCAATAAAAGAAAAATTAATTTTCAATACAAAACTAATTTTCTAGCAAAATACATGAATTTTCAAACAAATATTTTAATTTTTAATGGAATTTTTAACCTAATAGTTGAATTTTCAACCAAAAAGGTGAATTAGTCACCAAGAAAATTAATATTCTACCACGAAAGATAAAGCTTCAACAAAATACAGATGTTTTAAAACAAATAGTTGAATTTTCAACTGAAGAAGATAAATTTTTAACCAAACATAGAATAGTTAAATTTTCAGTTCAAAAATAATTTTAAAAATGTTACAAATTCGCTAAATTGTAACAAAGTAGTTCCACTTAGTAGATTTTATTCTAAAATAAAGGGTAATTAGTGCGCAATGTTCTGATCTTTTCAAATTCTCTAAAATATTTAAAAATAAAAGCTCTTGAAAATGCCTTAGAAGTTTAAAAAATAGTTTAAAATCTTAAAAATCCTTTCAAATTGTTAAGATCTATTAAAAAATTATCAGAATCTTTAAAAATACCCTGAAATATTTCAAAAGAATTCAAGACACTTGAAAAATATGTCCTGAATTGAATAGTGATTAACCCATGAGTTAATTTATTGGGAGAAAAGTGACATGGAGTTCGATAGGGACCAAATCTTGAAAATAGGGTACTTTAGGGACCTTAAATGAATATAGGGTACAATAGGGGATATAGGGGCCGGTCTGCGAGGCCTGCAATATGTTACAATCAAATTTGTATTATAAATTTAAAAAATACCTGAATTTCAAAAGAAGATGTTTTTCAAATATTTCACTAATTTGTAAAATCTTAGAATTTTTTTTAAATCCAGTTTTTTTTAAATTTCCAGGCCTCACAGTCCCTATGGGGAAAAATATAGGGACCAAAGGGTACTTTTCGTCACGCTCATAGGGTACTTTTTTCGCGCTCAAAGGGTAAAAAATTCAGGATAAATTTATAAGACTTCAAAAAAATTCAAGTTAAATTCCAACGAATTCGAATGAATTAGAAACAATTTTCAAAGTCAAACAAATTTAATTGATTTCCGTAAAATTGGAATGAATTTAGAGGAATTTAAGATAAACGAGAAGAATTCGATGAAATTCATACAAATTCAAGGTGAATTAAAAAAATTTTTAATGTATTGAAAACAATTTTAAAATATGAAGAAATTTTTATGAATTCAGTAACTTTGAAATGAGCTTAGAAAAATTAAAGAAAATTCAAAAGAATTTGATGAAATGCCTAAGAATTCAAGGTGAGGTTAAAAGACTTCAGGATCAATTAAATAAAAACTTTTGAAAATTGAAAAAAATGCATTGAATGAAGTATGATTGAGTAAATTTAGAATAATTCAAGTGAAGTAAAAAAATTCAAGGGAATTCCAAAGAATTTAGAAGAATTCAGGGTCAATTTCAAAAAATAATTTCAAATCTCTTCAAATCTTTGAAACCCTACTAATTTCTAACTGAAAAAATGACTAAAGACTAAGAAACAATACAAAAAAATTCAAATTATTTGGAAAATGTTTTAAAAATCGAAAAAATCCATTTAATTCTCTAAAATTTGAGTGAATTTGAGGGAGACGAGAAGAATTTGATGAAATGCATAAAAATTCAAGGTGAATTGAAAAAAAATTCAAATGAATTGACAACAATTTTTGAATATGAAAAAAATTTAAAAATATTAAAAAATTCATTGAATTGAGTAAGTTTGAAATGAATTTTAGAAAAAATTAAAGAGAATTAAAAAGAATTTGATGAAATGCCTAAAAATTTAAGGTGAGTTTTAATGACTTCAAGATGAATTAAACAAAATCTTTACAAAAATCCATTGACCTGAGTAAAATTGAGTGCATCTAGAAGAATTCAAAAGGATTTCAAAGAATTCACGATAAGTTAATAAGAATTCAGGGAGAATTCCAAATGAATTACAAAAAAATATTGGAAAATCTCTTAAAATCTTTGAAATCGTACGAAATCCCTCAAAATTCCTTAAAATTATTAAAAACCTTGTAAATCCCTTGAAATTGTTTAAATCTCTTAAAAATGCATTGGCATCTTTTGAAATACCTTAAAATATTTCAAAGTCTTTGAAATCCCTTCAAACTATTGAAAGAAATAAAAATTGTCTGGGAATCGTAAAAATTTCCTAAAATATTTCCAATCCTTTGAATCTTTTGAAATCCCTTGAAACTTTTTAAAGCTCTTGAAAATGCATGGGAATCTTTTAAAATACCCTAAAATATTTTAAATCCTTTGAAATACTATTAAATTACTGAAATCATTAACAATTTCTTTATAATCTTTTTAAATAATCTAGAATATTTATAATCCCTTAAAATCTTTTGAAATTTTCTAAAGCTCTAGAAAATGCCAAGGAATTTGAAAAATACCTTAAAATATTTCGAATATTTTGGCCATTTTATCAATTAATCTGCAGAACCAATTATATAAAAACTTTAAAAAAATCAATTGAATTATGTAAAATTGAGTAAATTTATAAGAATTCAAATGAATTAAAAAATTCAAAAGAATATCAAAGAATTCAGGATAAATTAATAAGAATTCAGGGTGAAATCCAAAAAATAATTTTAAATCTCTTGAAATCTTTAAAACCCTATGAAATAACTCACTTTTCTCGAATAAATTCTTTAAAATCAACTAAAATGTTATTAAATCTCTTAAAATTATTAAAATCAATTGAAAATTCCTTGGAATCTTTTAAGATTTCCTAAAATATTTCAAATCCTTTGAAATCCTACAAAATACCTCACTTCTCGTGAACAAATCTTTTTTATCTACTGAAATATTATAAAATCCCTGTGAAATTCTATGATGATATTTCCTGAAATCCTGGGAAATGTATTAAAATACATTGAGAGTTTTAAAATACCTTGAAGTCATTTTTTGAAATTCCCTAAAATATTTCAAATTCTTTGAAATCCCACTAAACTATTAAAAACCATTAAAAATTACTTGAAACCTTTCAAAATAACCTAAAATATTTTAAATCGTTGAAAATCTGTTGAAATCCCTTGAAAATTCGCCAAAGCTCTTGAAAATTAATAAATTAATAAATTTTCCTATTATTAATTATTATGATATATCATGCCAACAGCCATACCACGCTGAAAAAACCAGTTCTCGTCAGATCACTGAAGTTAAGCAGCGTTGGGCGCGGTTAGCACTTGGATGGGTGACCATTCGAGAAAACTGAGTGCTGTTGGCACATCGTGGGTGTGGTGAGCCCACACTTGTAGTTATTTACTACAAGTTATCAACCTAGAAACACTACCCGAATCGGGTAGTGTCACGCCTACCCCGAAAGGGAAATGGCTTAATGGTATACATACATGATGCCAATTAATAAAAAATTCCTCGGAATCTTTTAAAATTCCCTAAAATATTTCAAATTAAAAGCTCTTGAAAATGCCTTAGAAGTTTTAAAAATACCCTAAAATCTTAAAAATTCCTTCAAATTATTGAAAACTATTACAAATTTCTCGGAATCTTTAAAAATAATCTGAAATATATGAAAAGAATTCAAGACAATTCAGTGACTAATGTGATCTTTTCATTTAAAAAAGTGAATAAGAAATGATTTGAGAAAAAAGTGAGTAAGGGTGACTGTGTGTGGCAGCCCTGATTATTTTTTACAGTTACTTCTTACTTCATTTTTTTCAAAATGCTCTTGGAAGCTTTGATCCTATTATACCTTTTTTTGAATTGCCATTAAGGGGCTGCAAATAGGGTACCATAGGGACCAAATCTTGAAAATAGGGTAATCCAGTTTTTTTAAATTTCTAATACAAATTTAATAGTTAAATATTGGGACAAATAAATCACAATTTTTTTTTTAATTATAATAAAAATGTTATTGTTAAGTATAGGAAAAAATAGTTTTTTAAATCTTTTAAGTCTTTTGACTATAAAAGATTTGAAACATTGTACAAATTTGTGAAATCATTGAAACAGGTTGGCGATTCGGCGGACGATTTCAAATTCCCGGTCATTTCCCGGTTTTCCCCGGTCAAGTTTTTCAATTTTCCCGGTCAACTAAAAGTAACATATTTGCCCTCGTATTTACCGCAAAACGCAAACATTTATTTTAATTCATGACGTTCGTTCTAAACATCTTTTAACACAACAGAGCAAAACGTTGCAAAACAAAATGAATTTTGAAAAAATACTTAAATTTTCCACTAAAAAATATCAATTTTTTACAAAAAAAATGGAATAGTTAAACTTTCAGTTGAAAAAATTAATTTTCAACAAAAAAAAAAACGGATTTTCAACCAAAGTGATGAATTTTCAAATCAAATTATGAATCTTTATCTGGAATAGTTAAATTTTAAACCAAAAAGATAAATTTTCAACTAAAATGATGAATATTTAACTGGAACACTCGAATTTTCAACCAAAAAGACGAATTTTTAAAGAAGATTACATTTTAAATAAAAAGATTAATTTTCTACCCAAAAATACCATTTTTCAACCAAATACATTAAATTTTAAAGAAAGGTTTGAAGTTTTAATAAAAGAAGACAAATTTTCAACCAAATAGTTAAATTTTGAACTGAAAAAATAATAATTTTCAATCAAAAATGGAATAGTAACATTTTTAGTTAAAAAAATTATTTGTAAACCAAACATAAGAGTTTTCAACTAAAACAATGAATCTTTAACTGAAATAGTTCAACTTTCAAACCAAAAAATTAATTTTCACTAAAAAAAGATAAATTGTCAACCAAAACTTTAATAATTAAATTTCAAGTAAAAAAATCTGCCCGCTTCGCGGGCACATTCTCATCGCGCGCTTCGCGCGCGGCTCGCTTCGCTCGCAAGTTTCAGCGCGCCTAGGGCGCGCACCTGTTGGATCTCGCGCTTCGCGCTCGATTGGGTATTCATCTCGCGCTTCGCGCTCGATTATATGTTTATCTCGCGCTTCGCGCTCGACAATGCATTCACCTCGCGCCGCGCGCTCGGACACATTTGTCGTCTAGGTTTTCACACTTCGTGTGCTCGCTATTGCGCGCTTCGCAGGCTAATACTCTCTTAGTAAGCTTCATCGTTATGACCTGCTTTTGGTTTAATTATGTCAGTTTGACATAAAAAGAAGAACTAATTTACTTAAGGTTCTATCGACCTTAAGGAACACATTCTCATCACGACACTCGCGCTTCGCGCTCGATATTTGGTATGATCATCATGTGAACCTCGCGCTTCACGCTCGTTTCTGTTCATCGTATAATAAAAACCCAAAAGTTCGAGCGCGCTTGCTGCGCGCAATTTGGTCGTCGCGCTTCGCAACGACCATATGTTATGTTCAATGTTCTTCAGATAAAAATGACTAAAGTTGTATTTGATTTAAAATGAAGAAGGTAATTCCTTTACTTCAGCGTATATTTCCGTATCTTTATAATAAATCCTACAATCAGA
>CAKNYM010050608.1:65765-89554 GCA_932195095.1 Andricus curvator | reverse complement strand
AATGTCATTTTTCGACGAAAAACACAGACGTAACATAACAAAAACTTCTTTAAGATACGAAATCTGCTAATATATTTGTGTCCCAATATTTAATAGTCTTTGTATTATAAATTTAAAAAAAACCTGGATTTCAGAAAAATTAGAAAATTTTACAAATTTGGGAAATCATTAAAATCTTAAGATTTTACGAAGATTTGAAAAAAGATTTGTACTGAGATTTAACAATTAAATGTTTATTATAGAGAAATTTAAAAACTAACTGTATTTAAAAAGATTTGACAAATTTGTGAAATATTTGTAAAATCATTGAAATATCAAGATATCAATAAATTCACAAAGATTTAAAAAATGATTTTTTCCTATATTTAACAATAAAATATAAAAAATACCTGGATTTAAAAAGATTTCAAAGATTTTACAAATTGAAATATTTCAAAAACGATTTTCCCCAATATTTGACAATTAAATTTGTATTAAAAATTTTTTAAATACCTGTATTTCAAAAGATTTAAAAAACTATTTTTTCCTATATTAAACAATAAAAATTTTATTATAAATTTAAAAAATATCTGGATCTAAAAAGATTTCAAAGATTTTACAAATTTGTGAAATATTTGTCCCAATATTTAGCAATTAAATTTGTATTAGAAATTTAAAAAAAAATTGGATTTCAAAACAATTCAAAGATTTTACAAATTTATGAAATATTTGGGAAACAATTTTCCCCTATATTTAACAATCAAGTTTGTATTATAAATTTAAAAAATACCTGGATCTCAAAAGATTCAAAAAGATTTAACAAGTTTTTACAAAACTTTCAAAGATTTATATGCATTCACAAAGATTACAAAAGATCTAAAAAATTTGTTAAATTTTTCAGGAATGATTTTTCCCTATATTTAACAATAAATTTGTCCCAATATTTAATAGTCTTTTTATTATAGGTTTAAAAAATACCTGGATTTCAAAAAAATTAAAAGATCTTACAAATTTGTGAAATATTTCACAAAGATTTTTCCTTATATTTAAAAATCAAATATATATTATAAATTTAAAAAGATTTCAAAATTTTTACAAATTTGTCAAATATTTTCCCAATATTTAATAGTCAAATTTGTGTTAGAAATTTAAAAAATCTGGATTTCCAAAAAATTAAAAAATTTTACTTTAAGTCAGTATACCATTAAGCCATTTCCCTTTCAGGGTAGGCGTGACACTACCCGATTAAAATACTTTAAAATTTTAATTTATTTTATTGTTTTCAAATTACAAATAGATTTTGTTTAATAATTAAAAATATTTAATTTGAAAAATGTTATTAAACAAATAAAGTTTTATAAAATGTAAGTAATTATAATTCATTTAATTAAATATAAATATAATATTAAATTTAAAATAATAGGTAAAAATCTTTTTCAAATTAATATTATTGTGAAATCATTAAAATCTTCAGATTTCACAAAAATTTGAAAAACGATTTTTACTGAGATTTAATAATTAAATTTGTATTATACATAAATTTAAAAAATAATTTTATTTAAAAAGATTTCAAAGATTTTAAAAATTGGTGACATATTTTTCCTAATATTTGACAATTAAATTTGTATTATAAATTTAAAAAATACATTGATTTCAAAAAAATTCAAAGATTTTACAAGTTAGTGTTATTAAAAATACCAATTTCCGACGAAAAACACCAAAATAATCCCAAATTGTTCAAAGATTCTAAATCTTGCTGAAATTATAATAATTTTTCTTTGATAATGCCAATTTTTTATGTAAAATTCCAATGTAACCGAAAATTGTTTAAAAATTATTAATCTTCTTTGAAATCTAATGAGTTTTTGATAAAAATTTCATTTTTTGACAAAACACTTAAATCTGCATTTAAACAAATTTTTTTTTGTTTAAAATCTACTTTGTCCTACGAAAAATGTTAACATAACTTAACATTTTTACAAAATTGTCAATTTCATTAGAAATCTAGCGATTTTCGGTATAAAACGCAGAAAATGTGAATTTATTGAATTTGGCTCAAAATAACCGATTTCTGGCAAAAAATCTCAATATAACCTTAAAATGTTTGCAAATTTTAAATCTTCTTTAAAAAGTTGTGAAATTTCTTTGAAATATTTATTTTTTAAATTAAAAATACCAATTTCCGACGAAAAACACAAAAATAATCGGAAATTGTTAAAACACTCTAAATCATTTTCAAATTATAATGATTTTTACTTGATTAAGTCAATTTTCGATATAAAATTCTAACGTAACCTAAAATTGTTAAAAATCGTTCAAGTTTGTAAATTTTATTATTAAAAATTTCTGATGACAACATAACCTAAAACTGTTATAAAGTTGTGCATCATCTTTAAAATATATTTTTAAAATTAAAAATACCAATTTTCCGCGAAAAAACACTAAAATAATCGAAAATTATTAAGATTCAAAATCTTTTTCAAATTATAATGATTTTTGTTTGATAATGCCAATTTTCGATGTAAAATTCCAACGTAACCTAAAATTCTTCAAAAATCTTAAATGGTTCAAGCTTGCAAAAAATCCCGAAAAATATAATATTCGAAATTCAAAATTGCCGAAATTATAAAATTGGCAAAATATAAAAATCCCGACTTAGAAAATTCTCGAATAATATAATTTCCAAACAATTTACTATATCAACGAATTTGAAAATTAAAAAAAAATATTTCTCAATGCAAAAGAACAATATAAGAACAAGATCTTTATTACAAGAGCAATAATTAAAAAACTACTATGCACATTTAAAAAAAAATTGCATTGAGCAATTTTTTTCAATAATTTTTATTTTAAGTTTAAACAATAATTTTAAAAAACATTGAACATTTAAACAAAAATTCTTTCATCAAAATATTTCATTATTTTTTAAAATTAATAAATAATGTTTATTAAAAAGCAATTTTTTTATTATTTAAATTTGGGAATTTTATAGTATCGGGAATTTGACTGTGTCGGATATTTTATAATTTGCAATTTTCTGTTGCGGATTTTATTATTCGGAAATTTTCAAATTCGGTAATATAATAAATTTTCGGGAATTTTCAAATTCGTTAATGTTATAAACTTTCGGGAATTTTATTATTCGGGAATAATTTTCAAACTCGGTAATATTATAATCTTTCGGGAATTTTATTATGCGGGAATTCACAAATTCGGTAATATTATAAACTTTCGAGAATTTTCCAATTCGGGATGTTTATATTTCGGCAATTTTATAATTTCGTGAATTTTTTATTTCGAATATTTTCTTTTTCGGGAATTTTACAGTGTCGGGAATCTTATTTTTCTGGACTTTCTAGTTCCAATTTATGAAAGTTAAAAATTTCTTAATTAAAATTGGTTTAGCTTTAATTTAAAAAGTTTAAAATTCAAAAGATATTTTAATATTAATAAAAACAAATTCATCTTTGAGTGCTTTAATTTGCACTAGAGTTTTGATTACTTAAAAAAGCTTTCAAAGTTTTAATCTTTTAATTTTTGCCAACCGAGAAAAAATCGGTAAATGACCAGTAATTTTTTTCCTCGTTTAAAACAGCCACCTAAAAAATAATCTTATGTTTCAATTATATACTAAAATACTCTTTTCTCCTCTGATATTTAGGTTTGATGTTTTCGAAGGATGATTTGATTAATTCACAGAAGATAATTAATCAAAAATAACAAAAAAATGGCTGCATTAATAAAGAAACGAGTCCTGGCGGAATTCACACAAAGTCAGGTAAATATTAATGCTAATTAAAATAATTACCAGGATGGTTTTACTATAATGAATTTCCTATAATTTTTTTTTGCGATTAGAGGAAATGCATTATAAAATATCATTATAAATAAATTCAGGTCAAAAGTAGATAAACTACAAAGAAAAGATGAATTTTCAACAAACAAGAATTATTTTTATTTACCGAAAAAGACGAATTTTCAACAAAATACATGAATTTTTTACCAAATAGTTGAATTTTAAACTTTGTGAAGGATAAATTTCCAAACAAAAATGGAATAGTTAAATTTTCAGATTAAAAGAATATTTTTCAAGTAAAAAAACGAATTTTCAAAAAATAATTAAATCCTCAACCAAAAAGATGAATTTTCAACAAACAAGATTAATTGTTTTTACCGAAAAAGACGAATTTGTAACAAAATACATGAATTTTCTACCAAATACTTGAATTTTAAACATACCGAGAAGACATTTCAAACCAAACATGGAATAGTTAAATTTTCAGATAAACAGAATAATTTTTTAACAAAAAAAAAACTATTTAAAAAAAAAAGTTCAATTTTCAGCCAGAGGTAAATCTTGAAAAACTTTTAACAAAGTAGTTCAAATTGCTACCCAGTAGTTGAATTTTGAACCAAAAAAGATGAATTTTTAACAAAATAGTTCAATTTTCAACTGAAATGATGAATCTGCAACAAAAAAATAAAATTATTTTTTCTAAAAGTAGTTTAATTTTACACCAAGTAGTTTACTTTTCAACCAAAAAAGGTGAATTCTCAAGGAAACATGTGATAGATGATATTTCAACCAAAAAAGATTCTAATTTTTAATAAAAAACAGTTGAATTTAACCAAAAAAGACGAATTTATAACCAAACTGTTGCATTTTTAAGCAAAAAGGATGAATTTTCAACCAAGAAGCTTAATTTTCTACCAAAAAAGACGAATTTCCTACAAAATACGTGAATTTTCAACAAAATAGTTTGATTTTCAACTAGAAAATATAAATTTTTACTAAAAGAGTTCAACATTTAACCCAAAAGATGATTTTTTAATGTTGAAAATTCATTTTCCAACAATGGAATAGTTAAATTTTTAACCTAAGAGTCGAATATTCAAGAAAATAGTTGAATTTTCAAACAAAAAATTACATTTTCAACAAAATAGTTGAACTTTCAAAAAGAAAATTTAATTTTCAACCAAAAAGTTGAATTTTCAACAGAATAATTAAATTTTCAACAAAAAGTGGAATTTTCAAAAAAAATAAATTAAAGTTTCAACAAAATAGTTGAATTTCCAAAAAAAAAAATACATTTTCAACAAAATATTTGAATTTTCAAAACACATTGAACTTTCAAAATAAGAATTAAATTTTCAACAAAATACTTAAATTTTCATAAAAATAACTAAATTTTCAACAAAATAGTTGAATTTTCAAAAAAATAATTAAATTTTCAACAAAATAGTTGAATTTTCAAAAAAAAATAAATTAAAGTTTCAACCAAACAGTTGAATTTTCAAAAAACAATTATATTTTCAACAAACTAGGTGAATTTTCATAAAAATAATGAAATTTTCAACAAAATAGTTGAATTTAAAACCATGAACTTTTCTACAAAAAAAAAATTAATTTTCAATCCGAAAGGACGAATTTGCCGTCCAAATAGACGAATGCTCAACAAAGTAGTTGAATTTTCGACCAAAGGAATATGACTTTTTATCAAAATACTCCAATTTTCAATATAATAATTAAAGTTTTAATATAATACTTGAATTTTCAACCAAATACTGGAATTTTCTAACAATGAAGATGAATTTTCAAACAAAAAAATTAAACTTCAACCAAAAAAAGTTGAACTTTCAACCCGAAAAGTTGATAAAGAAAAACGAATTTAAACAAAATAGTTAAATGTTCAACCAAAGAGTTAAATTGTCAACCAAAGATTTAAATTTCCAACAGAATAATTACATTTTGCGACAAAATAGTTGATTTTTCAACCTGCAAATATGAATTTTGAACCAGGAAGACAAATTTTCTGCGAAAAGACGCATTTTCAACAAAATACATGAATTTTCAAACACCACAGAGATGAATTTTTAACTAAAATGTTGAATCAGCAATCAAAAAGTTGTTAACAAAGTAATTCAACTTTGAACCAAAAACGTCAAACTGCCAATCAAAAAGACGGATTTTCTACAAAACAGTTGAATTTTGAAATCGCAAATATTAATTTTCTACCGAAAAGACGAATGTTTAACAAAATAGTTAAGTTTTCAATCAAAGAGTTGAATTTTCAACAAAACAGTTGAATTTTAAACCAAACAGTTGAATTTTCAACGAGAGATGATATTTCAACTAAAATGATGAATCTGTAACCAAACAAATCAATTTTTTACAAATTAGTTCAACATTTAACCAAACAAGACAAATTTCCAACCAAACCAAGAAGACGAATTTTCAATAAAATAGTTTAGTTTTTCAAAAAAATATGAATTTTAAACTAAAGTAATCAATCTTCAACAACAAAAATGTATTTTTAACAAAGTAGTTAAACTTTCAACCCGGAAGTAGAATAGAATTTTCCAACCAAAGAGACGAATTTTCAACAAACTAGTTGAATCTTCAACAAAGTAAATAAATTTGTAACAAAATAGTTGAATTTTCAACGGAAAAAATTAATTACCAAGCAAACATTTGCATTTAGAACCAAATATTCTAACAAGTAAAAGGGACGAATTTTTAACAAAATAATTAATTTTTAAAGTAATAGTTGAATTTGCAACATACAAAGATGAATTTTCAACTAAATGGTCGAGTTTTTAAACAAAAAAGATTAAACTTTAACCAAAAACAGTTGCATTTTCAACCAAATAGTTGAATCTTCTAAACCAAAAAGACGAATATTTAGAAAACTGTTGAATTTAAAACCAAGAACTTTTCTACCGAAAAAGATGAATTTTCAATCCAAAAAGACGAATTTTCAAGAAAATAAATAAATTTTCAATAAAATAGTTGAATATTCAATCAAATACTGGAATTTTCTACCTGTCCCTGGTGGAAAAAATTTTAACAAGAAAGTACAACATTTCTACAACTGTAATTTTTTGTTAAAACATGTACTTTTTTGTAAAAAAAATGTACAAAATTTAACAAAAAAATACAGTGAAATACAAGTAGCTAATTTTTTCTTGCAGAAAAGTAAAAAAATTAACAATAAAGTACAAGTTTCTACAATTCAAAAATTTGTATAACTTTTTATTCATATTTTTTTACTTTGTTCTAAAAATTTATAAGGTATTACAGAAAACTACAGAATTTTACATTTTTTTAATTTGAGTCTTTGACGTCATTAAAACACTTTTAATTTTACATAAATTATTGTAGAGAATTACAAATCTTTACAAAAAAATACAAGATTTCACAAAAATTGAAATATTGGGAAACTGTACTTAAAATTGTGTTTTATATACTGTTAGTTTATCATAGAAATGTACAAATTTAAACAAAATAAATATAAATTTTTACAAACAGTACTTTTAGAATTCGCATCAACGTTTCGACTTGTACTTTACTGTCAATTTTGGTCAAATATGTAATATATAAGTTTCTTCAAAAAACTACAATTTGAAAAAAATATTACACTTTTACCAAGAACTTTTCATATTATAATAAATCACATTTAACTGTAGTTCAATTATTAAAAATTAAACAATAATAATTGACTTTGCATGATGATTCTGAATCTGTTCTAAATTAAGCAAGTTACAGATTTTAACGTTAAAAATAGAAATTTTCCAATTTAAAAGCCTTCGTAGTTAAACAAATGTAAACGTTCGATTGAGAATCTATAAACTATTGCTTATTCAAAAATAACTTGAAAAACTAAACGCTCTTATTCAATTGCAAATCCTATAAAATATTATTTCAATCTAAAATATTCCATTTTTAACCCATTTAATTTGAAATTTTTTAATTAAGGAAGACATTTTTTGAATATTTAGCAATATATTACTTTTCATTTAAAATGAGCAATTATAAATAAATTATTAAAAACTAAACAATTTCCAACTGAATTATTTGAAATAGAAGACTTTGCACGTTACAATTTTGATTGTTCTATTTAAAAAATATTTAATACGTAAGTGAAATTAATAAATTTTGATGCATAAATAACAATTGGACAATTATTAATTTGGAAAAAATTTGAGTTAGTTTAAGAGATATTTAGAAGTTTTGAGAAGATCCAAACTGAATTTCAAACTGGAAAAGATTTCGTAAAATAAAAAACTAAATTTAGATTTTTGAAGATTTCGAAATAAAATTTTGAAGTTTTTTAAGGATCTTTCAAGGTTTCAAGAAAATAAAAAAAAATTCTCTAGTTTGCTGGGAAAATTTAAAATGATTTTTTATTTTGAAAAATTAATTTTAAGAGAATATTTAAAAAAATTAAAAATTGTTTTTGAATGATAAATGAAAATTGAACAATTATTAATTTGGAAAATAATCGAGTACGTTTAAAGTATGTTTCAAAGTTTTGAAAAGATTCCAAAATAATTTAAAACGTGAAAATATTTCAAAATATTTAATATACAATTCCTAGAAAAACTAACAATATTTTGTTTGTTAAAAAATTAATTTAAAAAGAACATTTAATAAGATTTACAAAATTTTCAATAAAGAATCTGGATGATTTTAAGGTAATTTTTGTACTTTTGCAGAATTTTCAAAAACTTGTAGGAAAAATTCCGAGTTCCAAGATAATAAAATTATTATTAGATTTCTGGAAAATTGTTTAATGATTTTTTTAAACTAATTTTTAAGAGAATATTTGAAAAGATTTCAAAACAAATTTTAATGTATAGATTAATGTTTGTAGCTTAAAATTGCTTAAAATTATATAATTTTGAAAATTCATAACATTTTTTATTTATTCTTCAACTCATAGCATTGAAAATGATGATAGCGTGGATTTCTATTTTTTAAAGTAATTTAACTGTATAATGTATAAAAATTTAAATTTAAAATTTTACAGTTTAACGGCTTCTAATTGAGAAATTTTCAATTGTAAAAGTTTTCATTTTATACGCAAAAATTATTGAGCGTTTGATTTAACATTTTTTTAAGCTTTAATTTTAAAAGTTCAAAATTCAAAAGTATTCCATTTTGAGGGAAAATTTTAAATGATTTTTTATTTTGAAAAATTACTTCTAAGAGAATATTTGAAATGATTAAAAAAATTTGTTTGAATGATAAATGAAAATTGAACAATTATTCATTTGGAAAATAATCGAGTACGTTTAAAATATATTTCGAAGTTTTGAAAATATTCCAAAATAATTTAAAACGTGAAAATATTTCAAAATATTTAAAATTCATTGTAGATTTTTGAAGATGTCGAACACAAAATTTATAAACTTTTTAAGCGTTTTGAATGGTTTTAAATGAATGAAAAATTTGTATCAAAGTTCCTAGAAAAACGAACAATATTTTGTTTGTTAAAAAATTAATTTTAAAAGAATATATGATAAGATTTCCAAAATATTCAAAAAAGAATCTGAATGATTTTATTTACTTTTGCAGAATTTTCAAAAACTTGTAGGTAAAATTCCGAGTTTCAAAATAATAAAATTATTATTAGATTTTTGGAAAATTTTTAAATGATTTTTTAAAAATAAATGTTTAAGAGAATATTTGAAAAGATTTCAAAACAAATTGTAATGTATAAATTAATGTGTGTACCTTAAAATTGCTTAAAATGATTTCATTTTGAAAAATTACTTCTCAGAGAATATTTGAAAAGATTTAAACATTTGTTTGAACGATAAATGAAAATTGAACAATTATTAATTTGGAAAATAATCGAGTACGTTTAAAATATATTTCGAAGTTTTGAAAAGATTCCAAATTAATTTAAAACGTGAAAATATTTCAAAATATTTAAAATACAATTCCTAGAAAAAAAAAGAATATTTAATAAGATTTCCAAAATTTTCAAAAAAGAATCTGGATGATTTTATGGTAATTTTTTTTTACTTTTGCAGAATGTTCAAAAACTTGTAGGAAAAATTTTGAGTTCCAAGATAATAAAATTATTATTAGATTTCTGGAAAATTTTTAAATGATTTTTTTGAAACAAATTTTTAAGAGAATATTTAAAAAGGTTTCAAAACAAATTTTAATGTATAAATTAATGTTTGTAGCTTAAAATTGCTTAAAATGATATAATTTTGAAAATTTATAATTTTTTTGATTCATTCTTCAATTCATAGCATTGAGAATGATAGCGTGAATTTAGTTTTTTTTAAATATTCTAACTGTACAATGTATAAATGTTGAAATTTAAATTTTTGCAGTTTAACGGCTTCTAATTAAGAAATTTTCAATTGAAAAATTGTAAAAGTTTTCATTTTATACGCGAAAATTATTGAGCGTTTGAAGTAACATTTTTAAGTTGAAATGAAAAAATTACTATCGTCAAGAGTTCGAATCTTTTAATTTCAATGATCGTGATCAATCCTTTCTCATTTTTTCAATTTTTATTTGCAGTTAAAAAGTTGTTCTTTTTTGACCTAGGATGACAAATATTGAGAACATTTCAATTCATTATTATCTTTTAATATTCTACCATTCCTTTAAAGTTTAAACATAGAAGCTTTTTTGTAATAGCGATCATGTACACATCCTAATTTAAAATTATCTCATTTCAAAATTTTAAATATTTGTCACCCTAGGTCGAAAAAGAACAATTTTTTGGCTGAAAAACCTGTAAATTCCTGTAGATTCTTGTATTTGTAAATTCTTGTAGAAAATTAAAACTTTAATAACATACAACGATGTACAAAAAATACAAAAAAGTACAAAATTCGTCTCGTTAATAGAAAAAAGTTGTACTTTCCTGCAATTTTGCTTGTAATTTATTGTATTTATTTGTAGATTCCTGTGAAAATGGTTCTAGTTTTCTGTACTTTTTTGTAAAAAATTTTCCACCAGGGATGAAGATGAATTTTCAACCAAACTAGAGCCTCATACGCGCGCTCCGCGCGCGACCAATTTGTTTACATTCATTTATTTTATTTGGAAATGAATTTCAATAAAATACCATAAAATTGATTTTTACTTCAATAATTTTAATTTATACATGGCTTCGCATGGATACCCTCTCACGATGCAGAATAAATAATTCTGTACAAAATTGAGCCTATTCGTTGAAAAATAGCCAGACTCTAAATTTTTCAATCGAAATTGTTTAAATAATTAATAATTCTTGTACATTTACAAAACATAGTGAAAATTCATCGGAAAGACAATCTTAGTTGATTCCGCAAATAAATTGTTCTGAATGTGTTTATGAAAATTGTTTAAATAATTAATAATTATTGTAAATTTTCAAAGTATCATAAGAAAGAGCTATTTGAAAAAACATTCTTTATTGATTCCGTAAACAAATTGAGCCTATTCTTAAAAAAAGCCAAACTCTTGATTTGTTGATCAAAATTGTTTAAATAATTATTCATTCTTAGAAATTTGCAGAGCATTCTAGCAAAAAGTAATTGGAAAGCTATTCTTACTTAATTCTATAAAAAATGGAGCCTGTTCGTGAAAAAATAGCCAAACTCTCAGTTTTTTAATTAAAATTGTTTAAATAATTGAAAATTATTGTAAATTTACAAAGCAAAATATAAAACAGTCATCGGAAAGATATTCTTAGTTGAATTCGTAAACAAAGTGAGCCTATTTGTTGAAAAACAGACAAACTCTGAATATGTTTATGCAAATTGTTAAAATAATTAACAATTATTGTAAATTTGCAAAGTAACATAGGAAAGACTTATTTTTAATACATTCTTTTCGGTTCTGTAAACAAATTGAGCCAATTCGTTAAAAATAATGATATTACTATTAATAATTCTTGTAAATTTACAAAGCAGCATATAAAATAGTCATCGAAAAGACATTCCTAGTTGATTCCGTAAACAAATTCTGCCTATTCCTTAAAAAATAGACAAACTCTGAATATGTTTAGGAAAATTTTTAAAATAATTAATAATTATTGTATATTTTCCAAGTATCGTAGAAAAGATTTATTGGGAATACATTCTTTCTTTATTCCCTAAACTAATTGATCCAATTCGTTGAAAAATGACCGGGCTCTTAATTTGTTTATGAAAATTGTTTAAATAATTAATAATTTTTGAAAATTTGCAAATCATCATACAAAAAAGTAATTGGAAAGACATTCTCAGCTAATTGTGTAAACAAATTTAGCATATTTGTTAAAAAATAGCCAAACTTTAAATTTCTGTATCAAAATTGTTTAAATTATTATTAATTCTTGTAAATTTACAAAGCAACATAGAAAAGAGTCATCGGAAAGACATTCTTAGTTGATTCCGTAAACAAATTGAGCTTATTCGTTTATAGAAATTGTTAAAAAAATTAATCCTTCTTGTGAATTTACATAAGCAACATAGAAAATAGTCATCAGAAAGACTTTTCTTAACATCATAGAAAAAAGTAATCTGAAAGATATTCTTACTTAATTCTGTACAAAATTGAGCCTATTCGTTGAGAAATAGCCAAACTCTTAATTTTTCAATCAAAATTGTTTAAATAATTAATAATTCTTGTAAATTTATAAAGCAACATAGAAAAGAGTTATCGGAAAGATATTCTCAGTTGACTCCGTAAAAAAATTGTGCCTATTCCTTAAAAAATACCCAAACCCTAAATATGTTTATGAAGACTGTTTACATAATTAATAATTATTGTAAATTTGCAAAGCTTCATAGAACAGAGTCATCGGAAGGATATTCTTAGTGAATATTGTAACAGAAATTTAGCCTATTCGTTGAAAAATAGCCAAACTCTTTGTTTATGCAAATTGTTTGAATTATTAATAATTATTGTAAATTTACGGAGCAACATAGAAAAGTGTCATCAGAAAGAAATTCGTAGTTGACTTTGTAAACAAACTGTACCTATTCCTTGAAAAATAGCCAAACTCTAAATATGTTTATGAAAATTGTTAAAATAATTAATAATTATTATATATTTGCAAGCTATCGTAGAAACGAATTATTGGAAATAAATTCTTTCTTGATACCCTAAACTAATTTATCTTATTCGTTGAAAAAAAGGCCAAGGTCCTTCTGAAAAGTTAAAAAAAAATGTAAATTTGGTTTTTAAATAAAAAATTAACAAAATTTATCATGAAAAATCCAAACACAATAAAAAAATAAATGGTACTCAAAATTTCGAAAGTTTCAAACATTTTGAAATATAAATGAACTATGACAAAAGCGTTAAATCGAAAATGAATCTTTCAAAATACGAATAAAATATTAAAAATGTTAATTAAAAGCCTTCTTTTAAAAAAATGCGTGAAAGGAATCGATATATACCGAAGTATAAATGCATATACTTCCACTAAGCTTCTTATGAAAACAAACATCACGAGTTCAAATAAACACAGATCGCCCATGGTCGATGAGAGCGCCTTATGGTTAACTAAGTAACGGTAACGGTAACTAAACGACGAATACCAACTTTCAAAGATAGGATAGTCGAATTTTTTAAGAAAAGAAATTAAACTTCATCCAAAAATAGTTGAATGGTCAAAAAAACAATTAAATTTTCAGTCAAATAGTAGATTTTTTACCAAACGAGATAAATTTAGAACCAAAAATAGTTGGTCTTCCTTAGTGGGTTCTATTAATTCAGTTCGAATTTAAGCGAAAAAATGAGAAAAATGGGAAGTTTCTTGAATACAGGGAGAAAAAGAATAATTCTTTTTAAAAGAGGGATAAAAAAGGGAACAGGGGAGAGAATGAAACTAACTGCAAAAATGAAATCGTAAATTATGAATTTATTTGCAGATAATAAACGAGCCACCGGTAAAAAAATTGAAAACCCTAAGACTCTCAATCAGCGGAGCAAATAGAAATGGCTCAGGAGTCGAAAAAAGTTCCGTCCTCGTTTATATCGAGTGTCTCGAAAAGTGCAAAGGAGGAAATGACGCTCTTCAACTTTTGGTTCGAATATCCGACATTCTTTCGCAAATGACTCCCGAAGATGTTCCAATTGCTGTTAAAAAATTGGTGGAGAGATTTATGATCGAGCCGGAAGCAGCGGTTCGAACCAAAATTCTCTGGGTCTTTGCAGAACTCGGAGAAGTTACTTCCGATCCTGGAGAAAAAGCGAGGATCATCACCGAAACTGGAATTCTTTTGAAAAACGAAGAATCACATCGAGTCATTAGCCAGGGACTTGCAACTCTTCTGAAACTCGGGAATTATAATCGGTAATCATTTTTTATTTTTATAAATTGCAGTCAAAAACGTCCAAAATCGAAGAATTTCAGATTCGATTATTAAAAATTTTACAAATTCATGTCCGAATCGTACTGTTTCAAAGAATAAATTTTAATTTTCCACAAAAAAGCCAATTTTTCAACAAAATAGTTGAATTATTAATCAAAACAGATTAATTTTCAAACAAACAGTTGGACTTTTAACCCAAAAATATAAATTTTCAACAAAAAAAGTTAATTTTCAAACAAATAGTTAATTCCTAAAGTGCAAATAGTTACATTTTCAACCATATAGTTTAATTTTCTATCAAATTGTTGAAATTTCTAGCTGAAAAGATGAATTTCCCACAAAACACTTAAATTTTTAACTCGAAAATATAAATTTTCAACAAAAAAATTAATTTTCAAGAAAATAGTTAAATTTTCAACCCAGAAGATGAATTTCCTACCAAAAAAAGACAAATTTTCTACAAAATAAATGAATTTTCAACCGTAAAGATGTAATGTCTATAAAAAAAATTGAAAAATGGAATGGCTAAATTTTTAGTTGAAAAAATTAATTTAAAAAAACTAATTTTCTTCCAAAGAAATGAAATTTCAACCAAAAACATTAATTGTCTACCAAAAAAAGAATAATTTTAAAGAAAATACATGAATTTTCCACAAAATTTTTTTATTTGCAATGGAATTTTCAACCTAATAGTTGAATTATCAACAAAAAAGGTTAATTTTCTATTAAAAAAATATCAGTTTTCAACGAAATGGATGAATTTTCATCTGAAAAACATAAATTTTGAACAAAGAATAGAAGACTTTAATTTTCAGTTAGAGAAATAAGTTTTTAAACAAATAAAATAAATTTTCTACGAAATAGTTAAATTTTCCACTAAACAAATTAATTTTTTACCAAAGAGATTAAATTTCTATAAAAAAAATCTCGACAAGAAATTTAGTTAAATTTTTAGTTTGAAAAATTAATTTTTTATAAAAAAAAACTAATTTTTAACCAAAGAAATCAAATTTCAACCAAAAAGATTAATTTTCTACCACAAAGAATAATTTTTAACAAAACACATGAATTTGTAACCAAATATTTAAATTTTTAATGGAATTTTCAACAAAAAAAGTTAATTTTCAAATAAGTAGTTAATTTTTCAAGCAGAATAAGTTACATTTTCAACCATATAGTTTAATTTTCTATCAAATTGTTGAAATTTCTAGCCGAAAAGATGAATTTTCCACAAAACACTTAAATTTTTAACTCGAAAATATGAGTTTTCAACAAAAAGTTAATTTTTCACCAAAGAATTGAATCCTCAACCAAAATAGTTTAATCGTTAGTCAAAGCAGATTCATTTTCAACGAAACAGTTGCATTTTCAACCCGACAATATAAATTTTCAATAAAATTAATTTTCAAGCAAATAGTTAAATTATCAACCAGAAAGAGTTAAATTTGCAACGAAATAGTAGTAGTAGTAGGTAGTTTTTTTCGTAAAAAAACGAATTTTCAATCAAAGAAATGAAATTTTAACTAAAATTATGCATCTTCATGCAAAAAAAAATACATTTTAACCAAATAGTTGAATTTTTAACCCAGAAGATGAATTTTCTACCAAAAAAAGACAAATTTTCTACAAAATAAATTAATTTTCAACTAAAAAAGATCAATTTTCAACGAAATAGTTAAATTTTCAACCAAACAAATGAATTTTCAACCGTAAAGATGTAATGTCTATAAAAAAATTGAAAAATGGAATGGCTAAATTTTTAGTTGAAAAAATTAATTTAAAAAAAACTAATTTTCATCCAAAGAAATGAAATTTCAACCAAAAAGATTAATTTTCTACCAAAAAAAGAATAATCTTTAAGAAAATACATGAATTTTCCACAACATTTTTTGATTTTTAATGGAATTTTCAACCTAATAGTTGAATTGTCAACAAAAAAGGTTAATTTTCTACTAAAAAAAGACCAATTTTCAACAAATTGGATGAATTTTAAACTGAAAAACATAAATTTTGAACAAAGAATAGAAGACTTTAATTTTCAGTTAGAGAAATAAGTTTTTAAACAAATAAAATAAATTTTCTACGAAATAGTTAAATTTTCAACTAAACAAATTAATTTTTTACCAAAGAGATTAAATTTCTATAAAAAAAATCTCTACAAGAAATTTAGTTGAATTTTTAGTTTGAAAAATTAATTTTTAATAAAAAAAAACTAATTTTTAACCAAAGAAATTAAATTTCAACCAAACAGATTAATTTTCTACCAAAAAAAGAATAATTTTTAAGAAAATACATGAATTTTCCACAAAATTTTTGTATTTTTAATGGAATTTTCAACCTAATAGTTTAATTTTCAACAAAAAAAGTTAATTTTTAAATAATTAGTTAATTTTTCAAGCAGAAATAGTTACATTTTCAACCATATAGTTTAATTTTCTATCAAATTTTTGAAATTTCTAGCCAAAAAGATGAATTTTCTACAAAACACTTACATTTTTTACTCGAAAATATGAGTTTTCAACAAAAAGTTAATTTTTCACCAAAAAGTTTAATCCTCATCCAAAATAGTTTAATCGTTAATCAAAACAGATTCGTTTTCAACGAAACAGTTAAATTTTCAACCCGAAAATATAAATTTTCAAAACAAAACTAATTTTCAAACAAATAGTTAAGTTATCAACCAGAAAGAGTTAAATTTACAACGAAACAGTATAATTTTGTACGCGATTGTTAAAATTTTTAGCCAAAAAGATACATTTTGTACAAAGCCGTTAAATTTTTAACTCGAAAATAAGAATTTTTAACAAAAAGTTAATTTACTATAAAAAGTTGCATTTTCAATCAAATAAAAGATTAAATTTATACAAAAAGAGATTAATTTTTAAACCGGAAAGACGAATTTTTAGCAAAAGTATTGAACTTTCAACTAAAAAAGATTTTTCAGTCAAGAAGAGAAAAATTCAACTAAAATTTCGAATTTACAAGACGGAAATACGAATTTTCTACAAAACAGTTCAATATCCATAAAAAAAGATAATTTTTTAACAAATAGTTAAATTATCAACCAGAAATTGTTACGTTTTCAACGAAACAGTATAATTTTCTACCAAATGGGTAAAATTTCTAGCCAAAAAGATGATTTTTCCACAAAGCAGTTACATTTTTAACTCGAACATAAGAATTTTCAACAAAAAGTTAATTTTCAACCAAATAATTGAATTTTCAATGAAAAAAATTAATTTTCTACAAAAAAATTGCATTTCCAACAAAACAAAAAAATTAATTTTCTACGAAAAGTGATGAATTTTTCAACCCAAAAGACGAATGTTTAACAAAAGTGTTAAATTTTCAAGTAAAAAAATTGTTTCAGTGAAGAAGAGGAAAATTTAACTAAAATTTTGAATTTCTAAGCCGAAAATACGAATTTTATACAACGCAGTTGAATCTTCAACCTAAATAGTTTAATTATTAATCAAGAGAAAATAATTTTCTACAAAAATGTTCCATTTTTAACCCGAAAATATGAGTTTTCAACGAAAAAGTTGATTCGCAGACAAATAGTTAAATCATCAAGCAGAAATAGTTCAATTTTTAACCAGATAGTTTAAATTTCTACCAAATTTTTGAAATTTCTAGCCAAAAAGATGAATTTTCTACAAAACAGTTAAAAACTCGAAAATATGAGTTTTCAACAAATAGTTAATTTTCCACTAAATAATTGCATTTTCAACCAAAACATATTATTTTTTTTTACATAAAAATGGCATTTTCAACAACAAAAAAATGATTAAATTTCTATGAAAAGAGATGAATTTTTAAACCAGAAAGGCGAATGTTTAACAAAAGTGTTGAATTTTCAACCAAACAAGATTTTTCAGCGAAGAAGAGAAAAATTTATCTAAAATTTTGAATTTCTAATGCTGAAAATACGAATTTTATGCAAGACAGTTGAATTTCCATCGAAAAAAGACAATTTCTCAACGAAATAGTTGAATCCTGAACCTCAATAGTTAATCATTAATCAAAACAGATTAATTTTCAACTAAACTGTTGGATTTTTAACCCTAAAATATGAATTTTGTAAAAAAAGTTAATTTTCAAACAAGTAGTTAAATTATTAACCATTTTTTTTTAATTTTCAAGCAATTAGTTGAATTTTCTGCCAAATTGTTGAAATTTCTAGCCAAAAAGATAAATTTTTTACAAAGCCGTTAAATTTTTAACTCAAAAATATGAATATTCATCAAAAAGTTAATTTTTCACCAAATACTTGAATTTTCAAAACAAAAAATTAATTTTCTATAAAAAAGTTTCATTTTGAACCAAATATAGTTAAATTTTCTATCAAATTCTTGAATTTTTGAGCCCAAAATACGAATTTTCTACAAAACATTAAAATGTTTAACCTAGAAGTTAATTTTCAACCAAAAGGAAATTAATTTTTAACAAACTAGTTCAATTTTCAACCACAGAGAGGAATCTTCAACCAAAAAAAGATTTTTCAGTCAAGAAAGAAAAAAAGTATCATTAAATTGTTGAATTTTCAAGCCAAAAAGACGAACTTTCTATAAAAAAAATTTAAATTTCAAACAAACAATTGCATTTTTAACAAACAAAAAAATTAATTTTGTACTAAAAAAGACGAATTTTCAAGATAATACATACATTTTCAACCAAATAGTTAGACTTTCTACCAAATTGTTGAATTTTCCATCCCAAAATATTAATTTTCTACAAAAAATTTGAATTTTCAACAAAATAGTTGAATTTTCAAAGCAAAAAGGATTTTTCAATTAGGAAAGAAAAAAAAATGTCAAGAAAATTCTTGAATTTTTAAGGCAAAAGGACGAGTATTTAACAAAACAGTTGAATTTTCAACCAAGAATTATGACTTTTAACAAATTTGTAGAATTTTTAAGAAAATTACTCAATTTTGAACCAAATAATCAAATTGTTAACCAAAAATTTAATAGTATTTTGCAACCGAAAATAATGAACTTTCAACCAAAAATAGTTGAATTTTCAACCAAAAATAAATTTGTTGGTCAAGAAGGAAAAAAATTTCAACTAAATTGTTCAATTTGTGTCCATAATAGAACTGACAAAAAGTTCAGATTTATTAATGTAAAATTTTATTATTACATTTTCAGTTAAAATAATTAATTTTCAATCAAGAAAAAGAGAATCTTCAACAAAATATTTAAATCCTCAACCAAACTGATGAATCTTTAATAAAAAAAATTATATTTAAAAAAAAACTTTTAATTTTCAATAAAAAACAGTTGAGTTGAACCAAAAAATATAAACTTTCAATAAAACATTTGAATTTTCAATTGAAAAAGATAAATTTTGTAGCAAAAAATGAGGTAGGTAGTTTTTTCCTAAAAACAAACGAATTTTCAACAAAATTTGTTAAATTTTCAAACAAAGAAATGATGCATCTTCAAACAAAAAAATAAATTTTCAACCAAATAGTTGAATTTTTAACCCAGAAGATGAATTTTCTCCCAAAAAAAGACAAATTTTCAACAAAATAAATGAATTTTCAACTAAAAAAGATCAATTTTCAACGAAATAGTTAAATTTTCAACCAAACAAATGAATTTTTAACCGTAAAGATGAAATTTCTATAAAAAAAAACATTGAAGAAAAATGGAATGGCTAAATTGTTAGTTAAAAAAATTAATTTTGAATTAAAAAAAACTAATTTTTAACCAAAGAAATTAAATTTCAACCAAAAAGATTAATTTTCTACCAAAAAGAATAATTTTTAACAAAACACATGAATTTTTAACCAAATTTTTAATGGAATTTCCAACCTCATAGTTGAATTTTCAACCAAAAAGCTTAATTTTCTACCAAAAAAGAACAAATTTTCAACAAAATAGATGAGTTTTTAACTAAAAAAGAGAAATTTTTAACAAAAAAAAAAGAATAGTTTAATTTTTAGTTAGAGAAATAAGTTTTTAAGCAAACAAAATAAATTCTCAACGAAATAGTTGAATTTTCAACCGAATAAATCAATTTTCTACCAATAAGATTAAATTTCTATTAAAAAATCTCGACAAGAAATTTAGTTAAATTTTTAGTTTAAAAAATTATTTTTCAATAAAAAAAATTATTTTCAACCAAAGAAATTAAATTTCAACCAAAGAGAATAATTTTCTACCAAAAAAGAAATTTTTTCAACAAAATACATGATTTTTTAACTAAATACTTAAAATTTGAATGGAATTTTCAACCAACCAATTAATTTTCTACCACAAAAAGACAAATTTTTAACAAAATGGATTAATTTTTAACTAAAAAACATACATTTTCAACAAAGAATAAAATAGTTTAATTTTCAGTTAGAACAATAAGTTTTTAAGCAAATAAAGTAAATGTTTAACGATATAGTTAAATTTTCAACCAAACAAATAAATTTTCTTTCAAAAAAGATTAAATATCTATTAAAAAAAAAATTTCCACAGAAAATTGAGTTAAATTTTTAGTTAAATTAATTTTCAATGAAAAAAAACTATTTTTCAACAAAAGAAATAATTTTTCAAATTAAAAGATTAATTTTCTACCAAAAAAGAATAATTTTTGATAAAATACATGAATTTTTAACTAAAAAGGTTAATTTTCTCCCAAAAGTAGACAAATTTTCAACAAAAAATAGAATAGATTAATTTTCAGATAGAGAAATAAGTTTTTAAGCAAATAACTTAAATTTTCATAAAAATAGTTAAATTTTCAAGGAAACAAATGAATTTTCTATCAAAAGATTAAATGTCTATTAAAGAAATTTTCAAAACAAAATTTAGTTAAATTGTCATTCATATAGAATTTTCTGGAATTTTCTCTCTATAATAAGGAAACTTCTGTAATTCATTGAAAATTAATTTAACTCAATTTTCTGTCGATTTTTTTCTTTAATAGATAGTTAATCTTTTTTGGAAGAAAATTTATTTGCTTGGTTAAAAATGTAACTATTTAGTTAAAAATTTATTTTATTTGCTTAAAAACTTATTTTTCTAATTTATGGTTTTTAGTTAAAAATTCATCCATTTTGTTAAAAATTTGTCTTTTTGTGGTAGAAAATTAATTGGTTGGTTGAATCTTCCATTCAAATTTTAAGTATTTAGTTAAAAAATCATGTATTTTGTTAAAAAACATTTCTTTTTTGGTAGAAAATTATTCTTTTTGGTTGAAATTTAATTTCTTTGGTTGAAAATTATTTTTTTTATTGATAATTAATTTTTGAAACTAAAAATTTAACTACATTTCTTGTCGAGATTTTTTGAATAATCTTATTCGTAGAAAATTGATTTGTTCGGTTGAAAATTCAACTATTTCGTTGAAAATTTATTTTATTTGCTTAAAAACTTATTTCTCTAACTAAAAATTAAACTATTTTAATTTTTGTTAAAAATTTCTCTTATTTAGTTAAAAACTCATCTATTTTGTTAAAAATTCATCTTTTTTAGTTGAAAATTAATTTCTTTTTTTGAAAATTTGTCTTTTTTGGTAGAAAATTCATCTTCTGGGTTGAAAATTCAACTATTTGGTTGAAAAATTTATTTTTTTGTTTGAAGATGCATCATTTAAAAAATAGTTGTAGCCCAATTTGAAATATGAATAGTTAAATAATATAAAATAAATGTATATATATATATATATATATATATAATAAATGAATGTAATAATTAAATAAATTATTGTATAGAGTTCCTGAAAATAAAACAAGAATCCAACGATCAAATTTGGACAACCACTATAAAATCGATTCTTGTTTTATTTTCAGGAATTTTATACATTAACTTGAGTATTGGACATTAAATACGATTTTGAATTTGATTTTAATCTAATTTAATATTCTTAAATTTAAATAAATGAAATAAATCTTTTACTAAACAGAGCTGCAGTTTTGAAGATCGCGAGAGATCATCTGCCAGATACTTGGCACGGAGTTCAGAGCAGATGTCTGATGATAATCGGAAGATATTTGTCAGCGAATGCAACAGACGATACCTTATCTCTCGTAGGAAATTATGCGAGATCTCAGGATCCACGAGTTCGAGCTCAAGCATTCGAGACGATGGCCGAGCTTCATTCCCTCAGGGGTTGTCGTCTCCCTGCGACTTTTTTCTCTGAAGCTTGTGGAGCTTTAAGGGACGACTACGAAATTGTTCGTCGAGCTGTTTTGAAATTAATTTGGCTACTGGGAAACGAATACCCTGATCAGTAAGCATACTTCTTTATATTTTTCTATTTCAGGGATTTCAGTCCGTTCTTTTCTTTTATCTAATCCCCTTTTTTTCCTTAAATTTGGAAGATTCTATGAGACACCTAAACTCGGGGATTTTGACCCAATTTTCCCCTTTTCCGTTTTTCTTTTATCAGCTTAAAATCAAAAACAGTTGAATTTAACCAAAAGGTACGAATTTCCAATAAAATAGTTGAATCCTCAACTAAAAGAAATTAATTTTCAACAAAATACTTGCATTTTTAATGAAAATGATGAGATTTCTACAGAAACAGTTACTTTTTGAATCAAATAGTTAAATTGTTAACCAAAAAGATGAATTCTCAACAAAGTACGTAAATTTTTAAACAAGTAGTTGAATTTTCAACCAAGAAGATTAATTTTTTGTACCAGAAAAGACGAATTTTCTACAAAACACATTAATTTTCAACCAAATAATTGAATTTTAAACCAAGAAGATTAATTTTCTACAAAAACGGCGAATTATAAACAAATTCCAACGATTTTCAACTAAATAGTTTGAATAATTGATGTTAGTTGAATTTTTAACCCAGAAGATTAATTTTCTATCAGAAAAGATGAATTTTCAACAAAATACATCAATTTTTAACAAAATGCATACATTTTTAATCAAGTAGTTGAATTTTCAATCAAGAAAATTAATTTTCTACCAGAAATAATGAAGTTTCAACAAAAAACATAAATTTTAAATCAAATAGTTAAATTTTGAACCAAGAAGATTAATTTTCTACCAGGAAAGATGAATTTTCAATAAAATACATAAATTTTCAACAAAATACACTCCGCGCTCCCTTATACGACATTCCCCTATACGTCCGCTCCATTATACGACCAGTTGCCGCTCCCCTATACGACGGAAAGGTCGTTCTCCACCATCCCCACTCTTCCGCTCAAAGCTCGCGCGGGAAGCAAATAGTCTCGCGCGTGAATATGATATAGTCAGCTGTCAGTGACGCAGGATTCAACGCGCATGCGCTCGACAACGTGAGATTGTTGGTATTGCAAGTGGAAGGGTTCCCCTTGCGCCGTCGTATAAGGGAACGTTTTCGGTCCCGAGCTCGTCGTATAAGGGAGCGCGGAGTGTACATCAATTTTTAACAAAATGCATACATTTTTAACCAAATAGTTGAAGTTTCAATCAAGAAGATTAATTTTCTATCAGAAAAGATGCATTTTCAACAAAATACATCAATTTTCAACAAAATGCTTAAATTTTTAACCAACTAGTTGAATTTTCAACCAAGAAAATTAATTTCTTACCAGAAAAAATGAATTTTTAACAAAATACATTTGTAAACAAATAATTGAGTTTTCAACCAAGAAGATTAATTTTCTACCAAAAACCGGCGAATTTTCAATAAATTACATACCTTTTTCACCAAATACATAAATTTGTAATGAAATAGTTAAATTTTTAACCAAGAAGATTAATTTTCTATCA
>CAKNYM010050608.1:48257-60765 GCA_932195095.1 Andricus curvator | reverse complement strand
GAATATTCTACCAAAAAATAAGAATTTTCAACAAAATACATCAATTTCCAACAAAATGCATACATTTGTAACTAAATAGTTGAATTTTTAACCAAGAAGATTAATTTTCTATCAAAAAATAAGAATTTGTAACAAAACACATCCTTTTTCAAGAAAATACATAAATTTTTAACCAAATACTTGAATATTCTAACAAAAAATACGAATTTTCAACAAAATACATCAATTTTCAACAAAATGCATACATTTGTAACCAAATAGTTGAATTTTCAACCAAGAAGATTAATTTTCTATCAAAAATTTTTCAATTCTCTTTATCTGTTTTTCAATCTTTGATCTTCTGAAATATTTTTTCAGACCTATTTTTATCAGTAGAAAGTGTTAGAGTATTCAAAAGATTTTTCAAATCTAGGTTAAAATAAAATTTTAAACCCAAAATGACTAGAACACTGGCTAAAAAATGGCGAAATTCTTGGAAATTGAAAAAAAACCATGAATCCAACTATCAAATTCGTACAATACACTCTTTAAATATCTCAATTCAAAAATTAAAAAAAAAAAAGAAAAGAAAAAGAAAGCGAGCTCCCTTTTTCGGAAAAAATCCCCTTTTTTATGTCAACCGACGTGATTAACATATTATTTAATTTAAAAAATATATTTTTTGTTAATAGAATGATGCCTGGACAAGAAGGTGAGGATATCAGAATGATTGACAGTGCCTTTTCGAAAATTTGTGGTCTCATGGGAGATTTATCTGCTCGAGTGAGAGCTTCTGCGATGTCTTTACTCGGATCCATGAAGGGAGTTTCTCGCCGTTACATCGAGCAATCCTTGGATAAAAAACCAAGAACAGTGGAAGACGAAAGCTCGGAAGTCGAGGAAAGAAGCGGATCCTGTGGAGCTTTTATCCACGGCTTAGAAGACGAATACTTGGAAGTATGATTAATTTAAATCCATTTATTAAAAAGCGCATAGAGCCATTTTCGATTATTTCTTAAAACATCTCGAAATTTATGATAAATGTAAGGTTATTTAAATACTATTATTATTTTGCATTTTTTTAAAACAATAGACTCGGAATATGCGTACAGTTTCGCGAGTTTATTATAAATAATTTTTTCTCAGTCTCTAAAGTCCATGAATTTGAATAATAATTCAAACAAATTTTTATTTTATCTTCTCATACATAACATGTTTTTTACTGAAAAAGATTAATTTTCAAATAAATAGTTTAATTTTGAACTAAAAAAGATGAACTTTTAACAATTGAGTTTAACTTTTAACCATGTAGTTTTATCTTCAGCCAAAAAGAGGAATTTTCAACTAAAATGAGGAATATTTAACTGGATGACTTGAATTTTCGACCAAAAAGATGTATTTTTAAACAAGAAGATTAATTATCTACGAAAAATATGATTTTTCAATAAAAGACATGAATACTCAACCAGATAGTTGAATTTTCAACTAAAAAAGACAAATTTTCAACTAAATAGTTGAATTTTAAACTAATAAAGATCAATTTTCAATCAAAAAAGGAATAGTTAAACTGTCAGTGAAAAAAATTAATTTTGAACTAAAGTGATGAATTTTCAACTAAGATTATGAATCTTCACCTGGAATAGTTGAATTTTAAACAAAAAAGATGAATTATTTACTAAAATGATCAATTTTTAACTGGAATAGTTGAACTTTCAACCACAGATATGAAAATTTAACTAAAATGATGAATCTTTGACTAGAATATTTGAAATTTCAACCGGAATGATTAATTTTCAACCAAAAATCAAACGAATTTTCAACAAAATAGTTAAATTTTTAACTAAAGACTTAAAGAGATTAACTTTTAACAAAGGAGTTTAATTTGCAACCAAGTAGTTCTAATTTGTAACCAAAAAGATTAATTTACAACTGAAATAATGATAATTTAACTGAAACACTTGAATTTTCATCCAAAAATTGAATAGGATAATTTCCAGTTAAAAAAATTAATGTCGAAGAAAAAATAACTTTCAATCAAAATAAAAAGTAATTTTAAAAGCAATAGTTACATTTTTAAATTTAAAAAAATGAATTTTTGACTAAAATAATGAATCTTTAACTGGAATAGTTCAATTTTCAACCAAAAAGATAAATTTTCAACCAAGAAAATTAACTTTTACCAAAAAAGATGAATTTTCATCAAAATACATGGATTTTCAACTAAAAAAGGTAAATTTTAAACAACAACAAAAGTAATTTTAAAAGCAATAGTTACATTTTTAAATGAAAAAGATAAATTTTTGACTAAAGTAATGAATCCTTAACTGGAATAGTTGAATTTTGAACCAAAAAGATGAATTTTCATCAAAATACACGGATATTCAACTAAGAAAGCTAAATTTTCAACAACAAAAAAAGCAATTTTGAAAGCAATAGTCAGTTACATTATCAAACAAAGTGTTGAATTTCCAACTAAAATGAAGAATATTTAACTGGAATAGATAAATTTTAAACCAAGAGTTAAAAAAAAAGAATTTAACAACAAAAATTTCAACAAAATAGTGAAAGTTTTAACTAGAATAGTCAAATTTTCATTGAAGAAAATTAATTTTCAGCGAAAGAAAAAACAAATTTTGAACAAAATATCTCACTTTACAAACAATGAGATGAATTTTCAATTAAAATTACAGATATTCAACCAAAAAAATTAATTTTTAGGAAAAGAGTTCAACTTGAAACAAAGTAATTAAATTTTTATTCCAAAAAAGATGAATTCTAAACGAAAAATGTAGTAAACATTAAAACATCCCAAAAGATTTCCAAAATTGTCAAAGCAGAATATGGAATATTTAAAGGCATTTTTTTTTATTTTTCAGAATTTTAAGAAATTTTTTGGGAAAATTCGAATAATTTTAAAAGATATTTTAAAAGTTTAAATCTTTTGGAAGTGATTGAAAAATAATTCGAAATTTGAAAAAAATTAAAAACAAAATGTAAATTTTGGAAGATTTTCAAAATAAATCGAAGCTTTTTAAGAAGTTTGAAAGGCTTCAAGAAAGTAAAAAACTTTTCTGAAATTCCTGAAAACAAATTTAATGTCTTTTCATTTTGAAAAATCAATTTTTAAAGGAATTTAAAAAGATTTCAAAACATTTTAATTTATTTCCTAAAATTTCTGAAAAGAATATGGACGATTTTAAAGCAAAAATGACCAGTTACCAAGATTACAAAGTTTTATAAAAATTCTATCAAGTTTAAAAGACATTTAGATGTTTTAAAAAGATTCGAAATTAGTTTAAAACTTGAAAACATTTTTAAAAAGTTAGAAGAAAGGTATATTTTTTCATTTTTGAAAATGAAAATTTTGAAGCTTCTTAAAGATTTTGAAAGGTTTCACGATAATAAAAAAATTGCTTAAAATTCCTGGCAAAATTAATACTGATTTTTTATTTTGAAAAATGAATTTTAAGAGAAAATTAACAAACATTTCAAGACATCTTGAATTCTTTTATAAAATTTCCTAAATGAATGTGGACGATTTTAAAAACAAATTTTTCAGTTAGCAAGATTATAAGGTTTTATAAAAACCTTCTATCAAGTTCAAAAGAATTCTAAAATTTTCAAAACAGAATCTAGAAGATTTGAAGGCAATTTTTTTCGAAATTTTAAGGCAATTTTTAGAAAAATTTGAATAATTTTAAAAGATATTCAGAAGGTTTAAATGTTTTGGGATTGATTGAAAAAATATTTGAAATTTGAAAAGGTTTACGAATATTTAAAACAAAATGTAAATTTTTGAAGATTTCGAAGAAATTATCGAAGATTCTTATGAAGATTTCAAAAGATTTCTACGAATGCCGAAAAAAATCGGAAAGATTTAAGTGCAACTTTTTTAATTTTCAAAGATTTTTCAAAATTTTAGGAATAATTCGAGTCCGTTTAGGAGATATTTATTTTAAAAACTTCCAAAGGTCCTGAATATTTTTTGAACTGACTCGAATTTTTTTTAAGATTTTGCAAAATCCTGTAAAATAAAAAAAATTATACTTTTACGACATACCTGAAATCTTCAAAAATCATTTTGAATTTTCTCAGAGAATTTATTCTAAATTTTCATTTCGTATTTGAAACCAGTTTTTTTTGTTGGTTGAAAATTAATTTGTTTTGGTTGAGATTTCCAATATTTTGTTGGAAATTCGTCTTTTTCGGTTGAAAATGCAACTGATTAAAAATTCATTTTTTCATTAAAGATTGATCATTTAAATTAAAAATTTATTATATTGATTAAAAATCTAATGTTTAAGCGAAAATTCAGATTACTGGATAAACTTTTTCAAATTTTTCAAAAGGAATAATTCTTTAACTGAAATAGATATGAATTTTAAACCAAAAAGATGACATTTTAACAAAGAAGTTTATCTTTCAACCAAATCGTTTTATTTTTAACAAAAAAGATGAATTTTCAACTAAAATTATGAATATTTAACTGAAATAAAAAACTTTTTTAAGATTTCTGGGAAAATTTTTAATTAATTTTTATTTTGAAAGATTATTTTTTAAAGAAAACTTGATAAAGTGTCAAAACGTTCCAAAATATTTCTACAAACTTCGAAAATATTTGGAAGATTTAAGGGCAATTTTTTTAATTTTGAAAGATTTTTCTAAATTTTAGGAATATTTCAAGTCAGTTTAAGAGATATTTATATATATATATATATAATTATATATTTATCTTCCAAACTTCTATATCTTCTAAACCGACTCAAATTTTTCCTGAACATTTTCAAAACCCTGACCAATAAAAAATTATGCTTTTTTGACATATCTGAAATCTTCAACAAAAAATTTGAATTTCCTCAAGAATCTTAGGAAAATTATATGTTTATTTAACTTTAAAAATAAATGAACAAATAAACTTAAAAAGGGAATGTTTATTTGAAATTTTTATTTTGTATTCTAAATGAATTATCTTCTAAAATAATAATTTGGGTGAATTTTTTTTCTTGCATGACTGAAAAATCTTTTTTAAGATAAAATTTGAACTATTCAGTTGCAAATTCGTCTTTTTGGATTGGAAATTAACCTGTTTTTGTTGAGGATTCCACTATTTTGTTGAAAATTTGTCTTCACCGGTTAAAAATGCAACTAATTGAAAATTAACCTTTTTTGGTCGAGGATTAAACAATTTTGTTAAAAATGCATTTTTTCACCAAACGTTCATCACTTTAGTCAAAAATTCATCTCTTTGGCTCACAATGTCACTATTTCGTTAAAAAATCACTTTTTTGGTAGAAACTTAGTCTTCTAGTTTCAAAATTAATCTGTTTTTGTTGAGAATTCAACTATTTCGTTGAAAGTTCGTCTTTTTTGGTTGAAATACCATCTCTTTGGTTAAAACTTAATCTATTTTGTTGAAAAATCATCATCGTGGTTGAAAATTGATCATTTTAGTTGAAAATTCAACTATTTGTTTAAAAATTCATCTTCTTTTTTAGAAAATTTGTCATATTTTTCTTGTTGAATTCAACTGTTTTTTGTTTAAAATAAGAATCTTTTGCAAATTCGTCTTTTTTGGTAGTAAATTCATCTTTTAGGTTGAAAATTGACCTATTTTGTTGAAAATTCGTGTTTTTTAAAATTTTAAATTAATATTTTTTACTGAAAATGTAACGCTTCCATTTTTTTATTTAAAATTGAAATCTGGTTTGGCTAAAAATTCAAGTACTTGATTGAAAGTTGAACTCCCGTGTTAAAAATTGATTTCTTTGGTTGAAGATTCATCAGTTTAGTTAAAAATTTATTTTTTTGGATGAAAGTTGAACTGTTTTGTTGAAATTTCGTTTTTTGGTTGAAAATTAATTTTTTTAACTTCCATTTTTGGTTGAAAATTGATCTTTTTCAGTTGAAAATGCGACTATTTGGTTAAAAAAATCACCTTTTTTGGTAGAAAATTTGTCTTCTAGTTTCAAAATTAATCTGCTTTGTTGAGAATTCAACTACTCTGTTGAAAGTTCGTCTTTTTTGGTTGAAATACCATCTGTTTGGTTAAAACTTCATCTATTTTGTTGAAAATTAATCATCGTGGTTGAAAATTAATCATTTTAGTTGAAAATTCAACTATCTGTTAAAAAACTCGTCTATTTTGTTGAAAAGTCAATATTTCGATTTTAAAACGTTTTACATTGAATTTAATATAGTACCCACATTCATTTTATTTAAAAAAATGTATCCTAGTTTTTCGAAAAATCTCCTTGTTCAATTTAAGAATTTTAAATTAGAGTAAAATCAAATTCAAAATCCTATTTAAAGTTCAATACTCAAGTTAATGTATAGAATTACTGAAAATAAAAACAAGAATCCAGCGACCAAATTTGGACGATCACCATAAAATGCTCTTATTGTAATTTGAAAAAAGAAAGAAAAAATTTTCCTACAAAAAGAAAAATTTCCCCTTTTTCTTGGACAAAAAATAAAAATTTTGCTTTCCCCTTTTTTATTTTTTGTCCAAGAAAAAGGGGAATTTTTTTGTTTAGGAAAATTTTTTCTTTCTTTTTTGAAATTACAATAGGAGCATTTTATGGTGATTGTCCAAATTTGTTCGTTGGATTCTTGTTTTTATTTTAAGGAATTCTATACATTAAATCTCCTTGTGTCCCCTATTTTTAGAGCATTTTGACAAATTTTTGTACGTTTTTTAAGAATTTAGTGCTCTTAAATTCTTAAAAAAAAAACACTTTCAAATCGGTTAAAAATTGAAAGCTGTCAGTAACCCGTTGCGCTCGGGAGTATTGGTTTTCTGCAGTTTTCCACTCCCCTGGCCAAATATTCAGGCGAATGCGAGCGCTTCCAATAAAGATAGATATTAAATTATAAATTTCTTTCCAGGTACGAACAGCAGCGGTGGAATCTCTCTGTTCACTTACCCTGGCGCAACCTTGTATCGCGACTATTTCTCTAGACTTTATGGTCGACATGTTCAACGATGAGATCCAGGATGTTCGTATAAGGGCCATTGAATCCCTAAAAAAGATGTCTTCAATTGTAATTCTCACCGAGGACCAATTGCAAACGATTCTAGGAGCACTGGAAGACTTTTCCGGACAAGTTCGAGAAGGTTTGCACGCAACTTTGGGAGCGAGTCGACTAGCCACGCGAAATTGTCTGCAGATGTGCGTTACGAGACTTTTGGAAAATTTGGCGAGGTATCCCCAGGATAAAGAGAGTATCAGAAGCTGCTTGGCAGAACTTGGAGCATCTCATCCCTACTTGACTTTGCCTCTCGTTCCTCAAATGCTGGGGAGGCATCCCTTTTTTGATACCCCGGAACCGGACGTTGACGATCCTCCATGTATCCTTTTATCAAGAATTTACTGTCCAAGACTAGTGTTCGGAGAAATTCTAACGAGCATGAGAATTTTCAACAAAATAGTTCAATTTTTTACCAAAGTGATGAATTTTCAAATACAGGCCTCGGAACTGCTCAAGCTTCAAAAAAATAGTAAAATAGTAACTATACTTCTCTCAAAAAAGTAACAATAATGTGGCAAAAAAGTAACCAAAAAGAAAGATTTTTTACCAAAAAAGACAAAGTTTCCACCAAAATTATGAATCTTCAACAAAAAAATGTACGTAAAAATGTAAGTAGTTCTACTTTTAACAAAATGGTTAAATTTTTCTGACTAAAAAAGATGAATTGTTAACGAAAAATGTAATAGTTGATATAATAACCAAAAAAGATTTAAATTTCATATAAAAAACAGTAGAGTTAATTAAAAAAAGACGATTTTTCAACAAAATAGACTTTGGTTGCAATTATTTTACATAACTGACTTGGGAGGGGGATTTTTCTAAATTCCTTTCTTCTATATCCAAATTATAATTCTTTACAAAAATTCCCGTTCCATGTCAAAAATTCCCTGTTCCAAGCGAAATTATATTTCTTTACCGAAAAAAGTCAGATAAATAAGGAGTAACAGTTTTTTGTAGAACATAATTCTTCTTAAGCCTTCTTGTGCAATTTTGTTGCGCAATTTGGTTTTTTAAAGTTTATGTTGGTTTTAAAAAATTTACTTTCAAAATAAGTTATTTTTCAACCAAATAGTTGAATTTTCTACGAAAACAGGGGAATCTTCAACCGAAAAAGACGAATTTTCAACAAAATAAGTACATTTCTAACCAAAAACATGAATTTCCAAATAAAATTATGTATTTTTAGACAAACGAATTTTCAGCTAAAATGATGAAGCTTCAACAAAAAATAAAGCTTTAACAAAAATTTTTCAACTTTTAACCGAATTTCAACCAAAGAAAACAAATTCTCATCGAAAAATGTCATACATAGTTCGATATTTTAACAAAAAAGATTTAAATTTTAAATTAAAAACTAGCAATTTTAGCTAAATTTCAATTTTGATCAGGATTCATAATAATTCAAATGATAGCCCTTTTTATACATTTTACATACGAACTAATCATTATTTTATTGTTATTCCCTAATTTTCCCGGCTCTAAAGTACCAAATTTACTGAAAAAATGTTGAGTTTTTACATTTTTCACAAGTTTTTAAATAATACGATTAACGAATTAATTCATATCGTCACTTCGGGCAAAAAATGTTACCAAAAGTAACCTTTTCATAAAATAAGTAACTTTTTAGTAACTTCGGATCAAAAAAGTAACTAAGTTACTAAAAAGTAACCCGTTCCGAGCTCTGCAAATAAAATAATGAATCAACTGAAATAGTTGAATTTTCAAATGAAAAATATTAATTTTTACTAAAAAAGATAAATTATCAACCAAAACTTAAATAATTAAATTTCAATTAAAAAAATTAATGTTTAACCAAACAGATGAATTTCCAACTACAACTATGGAATTTTCAATTGGAATAACTTAAATTTTCAGTTAAAAAATTACTTTCAACAAAAAAACTAACTTTAAAAAAAAATAGTTACATTTTCAAACAAAGTGATGAATTTTCAAATAAAATTGTAAATATTTAACTGGAATAGTTGAATTTTAAACCAGAAAGATGATTTTTTAACTGAAATGATGAATTTTTAACTAGAATAATTGAATTTTTGACCAAAAAGATTAATTTTCAACCAAGAAGATTAATTTCTACAAAAAAAAAAACGAATTTTCAACTAAAAAAGATAACATTTCAACCAAAAATTGAATAATTAAATTTTTAATAAAAAAATGAATTTTCAACCAACCAGATGAGTTTTTAACTAAAATTAGGGACTATTCAACTGGAGTAATATTTATACAATTTCAGTTTAAAAAAAATAATTTTCAACCAAAAAACATCTCAAGAAAAAACAAGTTTTCAATCAAACAAATCAATTTTCAACCAAAGAAAAAAATAGTTTTTAACAAAAGAGTTCAACTTTCAACAAAATAATTTTATTTCCAACAAAAAAGATGAATTTTCAACTAAAATGATAAATATTTAACTGGAATACTTTAATTTTAAACAGAAAAGAAGAATTTTTAAACAAGAAGATTAACTTCAAAAAAAAAGATAATTTTCTAAAAAAAGGGACTTTTTAACAAAATACGTGAATTTTCAACGAAATAGTTAAATTTTCAGTTCGAAAAGACAATTTTTCATCGAAATTGTTGAATTTTTAACTAGAAAAGATCAATTTTCAACTAAAAATGGAACAGTTAACTGTCCAGTTAAAGAAATTAATTTTCAACCAAACTGATGAATTTTCAAATAAAATGATGAATCTTCTACTGAAATAGTTGAATTTTATGCCAAAAAGATAAATTATCAACCATAAAGATTAATTTTCTACCAAATAGTTGAATTTTCACCAAAAAAAAGATGAATTGATTTTCAACAAAGTAGTTACATTTTCAACCAGAGATGAATTTTGAATTAAAATGATGAGTTCAACCAAGAAATGTTATTTTTAACAAAAGAGTTTAACTTTTAACCAAGTAGTTGAATTTTTAACTAAAAAAAATATGAATTCGCAACGAACAATGTAAAAATATTTATATTTTAATTCAGAAATATTTCTTCTTTGAAATATTGGTTCTACTCTAAAAACTGCTTGAAGTACGTTCATTATCTAAAATTTAGAAGAGGGAACTTTCAAATTGTGTCGAATTTGACTTGGGAGGGTGATTTTTCTAAATTCCTTTCTTCTAAATCCAAATTATAATTCTTTACAAAAATTCCCGTTCCATGTCAAAAATTCCCTGTTCCAAGCGAAATTATATTTCTTTACCGAAAAAAGTCAGATAAATAAGGAGTAAGCGAATAAAAGGTGATAGATACATTTTGTGAAAAAATTGAGAAAATGATTGTTTCTGTATGTTTGAAATATCATCAATTCGATCATCAAACTTCACTTTTCTAAATTTACACTTTTCTAAATTGACCAAAATTATTAAAATAATTAAAACTTGAATTTTTCTGCAATCAGAAGTAAATTCCCAGTTTTTAAATTAAATTCCTGGTTATTTCCCGGTTTCCCTGTCAAGTTTCCCTGTGAATTCACTTCTTTTGTTGCAAATTGAAGTATTATGTTGGAAATTCAATTTTTTTATCTGAAAATTTCACTATTCCAATTCTGGTTAAAATTTATTTTTTTAGTTGAAAATTCGACAATTTTGTTGAAAATTCATTTTTTTTTCTTGGTAGAAAATTTAACTCAATTTTCAAACAAAATTGGAATAGTTAAAATATCAGAAAAATAAATCTGCAACAAAATAAAAACGAATTTTCAACAAAATATTTTTTTTCTTCATAAAAATAAGAAGATTTTTTAACCAAATATAGAAGAATTAAATTTTCTACTAAAAAGAAATGAATTTTCAACCAAAGAAATTAATTTTTAATCACAATGATGAATTTTCAACCAAAAATATGAAATATTGGCCAAATGGTGGATTTTTCAATCCAAAAGATGAATTTTTTATCAAACAAAAAAACGAATTTTCAACTAAATAGTTTTTTTTTCCAATGAGAGTAATGAATTCTTAACAAAAAATAGAATAGTTAAATTTATTTAAAAATTCCTTCACATTATTAAAAATTCATGTATTTTATTGAAAATCCATGCATTTTTGTTTAAAATTGGTCTTTTTGGTTGAAAATTCAACCATTTATTTAAAACTTCGTCTACTTTATCGAAAATTCATATGATGTATTGAAAATCTATCTTTTTGGTCGAAAATTCAACTATTTACTTAAAAATGTATCTATTTTATTGAAACTTCATGTGATTTATTGAAAATCCACCTTTTTGGTTGAAAATTCGACCATTTATTCAAAAATTCATCTTATTTTATTGAAAATTCATATGATTGATTGAAAATCCATCTTTTTGGTCAAAAATTTAACAATTTACTTAAAAATTCATCTACTTTATTGAAAATTCATGTGATTTATTGAAAATCCATTTTTTTGGTCGAAAATTCAACTACTTACATAAAAATTCATCTATTTCATTGAAATTTCATGCATTTTTTTGTTGAAAATTTATCTTATTTGGTAGAAAATTACTCTTTTTGGTTGAAAATTTATCTATTTATTTAAAAATTCATATATTTTATTGAAAATTCATGCATTTTTGTTGAAAATTCGTCATTTTTGTAAAAAATATATTGTTCCTTAATTTATTTAATAATTCAGATGCGAGTACTCTAGTTTTAATATTCAATGCAGCCCTCCACTGTCCAAGTATGCACGCCTTATTCACCGAACATGCAGCAAAACATTATTTATATTTACGCGACACAATGCCACACCTCGTGCCAAGATTGAGGCCAGTACTGACGAATGGATCCGGTTTTGGAAAAGAGGAAATCGAGGATGAGGAATCGAGAGATCGAAGAGGAAGGGAGTTCCTCGAGAGGATGGTTACTGGCGTCGAGAGAGCGAAACCGGGTGGGAAAGTCTACACCCAGCTTTTGGAAGCTGCTTCGGTGGACGTCGAACGTTTGGCGGAAATGGACCGACAAATGGAAGGAGCTGCTCGATTTACGGCTCTCTATATCAAGTGCCTCCTTCTCATTCGATCGATCGTCAAGGATTTTTCCCAGTCGCCTTTACCCTCCGGATCTGGGACTAATGCTTCCAGCAATATCTCTCTTCTTCTACAGCATGCCCAAAAGTGAGTTTACGAATTTTACAATCTTTTCATTCATACGGGAATATGGGATTTTCCGACTGATTAGGGTAGTCTGAGGACATTTTAAGACAAAAAACAAAAATATCCATCGAGTCCTTTTCGAGAAAATTCAATTTTTATGTTCAAAGTATTTCTATATAAATGATAATCGAAAAATTTAATAACAACATCTTTGCATAAGGAATTTTCCAATTGTTGATGATAGTTTGTAATTCCGTGGACATTTTAAGACCAAAAATGTAAACATCTATCGAGCCCTTTTCGAGAAAATTCTATTTTTATATTTAAAAAATGTCAATATAAATGATAATCAAAAATTTAATAACAAGGTCTTTGCATAAGGAATTTTCCAACTGACGATGATAGTTTGTAATTCC
>CAKNYM010050608.1:17014-48247 GCA_932195095.1 Andricus curvator | reverse complement strand
TAAGGAATTTTCCAACTGACGATGATAGTTTGTAATTCCGCGGACATTTTAAGACTAAAAACGAAAACATCCACCGGGCCCTTTTTGAGAAAATTCTGTCTCTATGTTCAAAGTATTTCAATATAAATGATAATCAAAAATTTAATAACAATATTGTGATGGAACACTGCATGCTTTTTAAATATTTCTTTAGTCACACAAATATTGAAATTACTTATAAGAAAAGAAGAATTATCAGTTTGTTTAAAACTTATATAAATATAAATTTTTGTAATATTCTTGAGAAAATTAGAGAAGATTTTGGAATATTTCTGATGTTTAAAAAAGAATCTAGAAGATTAAAAAAAAATTTATTTTGCAGGATTTTACAAAATATTAGAAAAAATTCGAGCCTTTTAAAAAGATATTTAGGACTTTTAGAAGTTCGGAAGAAATACAAAATATTTGATACATTTTCGGAAATGCTTTCAAGTCTAAAAAGTATTTTAAATCTATTCAGAACCTCTTCAATTCCTAAAAATATTTCTAGCTGACTCGAATTTTTCTTGAATTTTTGAAAAATCATTCTAAATGTAAAAAATTGCCTTAAAATCTTCCAAATTTTCATAAGAATTTGAAGAAACTTAGAAAAGATTTTTAAATATTTCAAATGTTTAAAAAAGGATCTAGAAGATTAAAAAAAATTTTATTTTACAGGATTTTACAAAATGTTGGGAAAAATTCGAGCCTTATAAAAAGATATTTAGGACTTTTAGAAGTTGGAAGAAATAAAAAATACTTCCTAAATTTTCGGAATTGCTTCCAAGTTTTAAAATATTTTAAATCTATTCAAAACCTCTTAAATTCTTAAAAATATTTTTAGCTGACTCGATTTTTTTTCAAAATTTTGAAAAATCATTCAAAATATAAAAAAAGTTACGTCAAATTATTCCAAATTTTCCTAGGAATTTAAAGAAAATTAGAAAAGATTTTTGAATATTTCAGATGTTTAAAAAAATAATCTGGAAAATTAAAAATAAATTTATTTTACAGAACTTTACAAAATATTAGGAAAAATTCGAGCCTTTTTAAAAGATATTTAAGACTTTTAGATGTTTGGAAGGAATAACAAATATTTGATAAATTTTCGGAAATGCTTTCAAGTTTTAAAATATTTTAAATCTATTCAGAACCTCTTCAATTCCTAAAAATATTTCTAGCTAACTCGAATTTTTCTTGAATTTTTGGAAAATCATTCAAAATGTAAAAAATCTTCCAAATTTTCCTAAGAATTTTAAGAAAATTAGAAAAGATTTTTGAATATTTCAGATGTTTACAAAAATAATATAAAAGATTTAAACAGATTTTTATTTTACAGGATTTTACAAAATATTAGGAAAAATTCGAGCCTTTTAAAAAGATATTTGGGACTTTTAGAAGTTTGGAAGAAATAAAAAATATTTGATAAATTTTTGGAAATGCTTTCAAGTTTTAAAATATTTTAAATCTATTAAAAACCTCTTAAATTCTTTAAAATATTTTTAGCTGACTCGACTTTTTCTTAAAATTTTGAAAAACCATTCAAAATGTAAAAAAAATTGCTTCATATTCTTTCAAATTTTCCTAGGAATTTAAAGAAAATTAGAAAAGATTTTTGAATATTTCAGATGTTTCAAAAAAATAATCTAGAAGATTAAACAAATTTCATTTCACAGAATTTTACAAAATATTAGAAAAAATTCGAGTCGTTTTAAAAGATATTTAGGACTTTTAGAAGTTTAGAAGAAATAAAAAATATTTGATAAATTTTCGGAAATGCTTTCAAGTTTTGAAATATTTTTAATCTATTCAAAACCTCTTAAATTCTTTAAAATATTTTTAGCTGACTCGAATTTTTCTTAAAATTTTGAAAAATCATTCAAAATGTAAAAAAAATTGCTTCAAAATCTTCCAAATTTTCATAGGAATTTAAAGAAAATTAGAAAAGATTTTTGAATATTTCAGATGTTTAAAAAAATAATCTAGAAGATTAAAAAAAAAATTATTTTACAGAACTTTACAAAATATTAGGAAAAATTCGAGTCTTTTTAAAAGATATTTAGGACTTTTAGAAGTTTGGAAGAAATAAAAAATATTTTATAAATTTTCGGAAATGCTTTCAAGTTTTAAAATATTTTAAATCTATTAAAAAACCTCTTCAATTCTGAAACTTTTTTTTAGCTGTCTTGTATTTTTCTTGAAATTTTGAAAAGTCATTCAAAATGTAAAAAATTGCCTTAAAATCTTCCAAATTTTCCTAGGAATTTTAAGAAAATTTATTTATTCACTTGAAACCTTTCAAAATTATTTTAAAGTTTCTAAAGTTTTGGTTTGAAATCTTTGAAAACAAACTGCATTTTTTAAAATCTTTTACAGTTTAAAATTCTTTTTCAATCTCTTCAAATCTTCTAAATATTGCTTGAGTTTACTCGGTTTTTGTTGTTGATTTTTTTATCTTACCAAATTGAAACATTTTGCTTTAAAATCTTCTACTCTTTTTCCAAATTTAAGGACATTTTTTGAAATCTTTTCAATTTTTTTTTAAAGTTCATTTTTCAAAATAAAAAATCATACAAAATTATCCCATAAACCTCGAAAAAAATCTTTTTTTCATCCTTTCAAAATTGTTAAACCTTCTAATATTTTTAAATTATTCAAATTTTTCGTGAATTTTTTTTTAATTCTGCAAAATTAAAAAAATTGTCTTAAAATCTTTCAGCTTCTTCTTTGACAATTTTAGAAATGTTTTGAAATCTTTTTAAATATTCTCTTAAAATTAATTTAAAAAAAAAATCATTTTAATTTTTCCTAGGAACCTAAAGATTTATTTTTTTATTTGTTTGAAACCTTACAAAATTCCTAAAATATCTTATAAGTTTTTATTATTTTGTAATCGCTTCAAAAGTATCTCTTAAACTTACTCATATTTGTTGTGAAATGATGTATTATGGCAAAATTTTGCTTTAAAATTGTTTACACTCTTTTTCCAAATTTTAGGAAATAATTTAAAATGTTTTGTAATCTTTTTCAATTTGCTCTTTGAATTCGTTAAGACAAAAATCATTTGAAATTTTCCCATGAATCTTAAGAATATTTTTTTCATTCTCTTGACGCCCTGCGAAATTGAGTTTAACTGAATTTTTTTTAAATCCGGAAAAATTAAAATAATTGTCTTAAAGTCTTAGATATTTTTTTTTCAACACATATTGAAAACTTCAACACTTAAAATTATTCTTTTAAAATTAACCTAAACCATTAAAAATTTTCCCAGAAATCTTTTAAACAATGTAATCCTAAAATCTTTTAAATAATCAAAACATTTATTAATCAAAAACTAATCAAACAGTAATCAAAAAATCCATCAGGAAAAAAGTCGATCTTTATCAAAATATTTTAAAATAATTTTTAAAAATTTAATTGCAAGGTCTTTGTATACGAGATTTTCCAGATAATTTGAAATGGTACGGATATTTTAAGACTAGACAAAAATTCATCGGGCCCTTTTAGAAAAAAATCTATTTTTACGTTCAAAGTATTTTTAATTAATTTACAAAAATTTTAATTATAAGGTCTTTGTATAATGTATTTTTCAACCGATTTTGGTATTCAGTAATCCTATGGACATTTTTTAAAACCAAAAAAAAAACACACAAAATAGCCATTGAGCTTTTTTTGAAAAAATCGATTTTTATGTTCAAAGTATTTTAAATAATTTTTTTTTTAATGTACTTATAAGATATTTGCATAAAGATTTTTCGAACTGATTATCGTAGTCGCTGGTCCTACGGACATTTTAAAACTAGAATAAAAAAAAATCCATGAGGCCCTTTTCGAAAAAAGTCAATTTTTATGTTAAGAGTATTTTAAATAATTTTTTTAAAATTAACTTATGAGATCTTTGCATAAAGATTTGCCGAACTGATTATCGTAGTTGGTAGTCCTGTGGACATTTTAAAACTAGAATAAAAAAAATCCATTGGGCTCTTTTTAAAAAAAGTCGATTTTTAGGTTCAAAGTATATCAAAATAAATTTTTTTTTAAATGTAATTGCAAGGTCTTTGCATAAGAGATTTTCCAATTGATTATGGGAATCTGTAATTTTACGGACATTTTAAGACCAGAAAAATAGCCATTGGGCCCTTTTTGTTTATGTTCAAAGTATAAAAAACTGAAAAAAAGAATTAAAACATAAAACCATCGGACCCGTTTTGAAAAAAGTCGATTTTTATGTTCAAAATATTGAAAAATAAAAAACAATTCTAAGAAAATAATGTTAAATTTCTTAATTATGGAATTTTGTATACTGATTAGGGAAGTCTTTAATCTCACAGACATTTTAAGACCAAAAACGAAAAGATATTCTATAAGGACCTTTTAAAAAAAAATCGATTTCTATGTTCAAAATATTTTAAACCCAAAAAAGTCTAAAATGTAATTGCACAGTCCTTATATATAGAATTTTTTCCGACTGATTGAAGTATTCTATAATCCTATGGACATTTTAAGACCAGAAAAAATCCATTTGGCCCTTTTTGAAAGAAGGCGATTTTTATCTTGAAAATATTTAAAAATCCTAATTTTCACTTCTTTTTTGTTAATATCATAAATTGCACATTCTGAAATGAAAATAAACTTTTTTCAAAAAGGGCTTTGTGAATTTTTATTTTTTTTTTTTTTGAATGGCCGTGGGATTACATACGACCCGAATCATTTGGAAAATATAATATACAAGGACCTTGCAACTAAATTTTTAGATTTTTTTTAGTTTTGTATATTTTGAAAATGAAATTAAAATTTTTGAAAAAGGACCCGGTAATAATTCGAGTAATGTTAAGAGATATTTAAGAATTTTCGAAGGTATGAAGATATTAAAAATATCTTAAAACTTAGAAAAATTTATAAACTTTTTCTACTTGCATAAAAGCTGAACCACTTTGTTAAAATTTTTTGTTTGAAGATTCATATCTTGTGTTGAAAATTGAACTATTTTATTGAAAATTAATTTTTTACGTGAAAATGTAACATTTTTAAATTTTATGTTGAAAATTGATCTTTTTAGTTAAAAATTCGTCTTTATTGGTAGAAAACTATTCTTTTTGGTTGAAATTCATATTTTCGGGTTGAAAATTCAACTGTTTTACAAAAAATTTGTCGTTTGATTTGAAAGTTTAACAATTTGGATGAAATTTTTTTCCTGCCTTGCTAAAAATTAATTTTTTTTTGGTTGAAGATTCATCATTTTGATTGAAAATTTTCTTTTGGTTGAAAATTTGTCTTTTGTTGAAAGATTACCTACTTTGTTAAAAATTCAGGTTCTTGGTTGCAGATTTATAATTTTAGTTGAAAATTTAACTCTAGTTGAAAATTGAACTATTTTGTTGAAATATCAATTATTTAATTTTTAGTTACAAATTCATCTTTTTGATTAAAAATTCGTTTTTTTGGCTGAAAATTAATTTTTTAAATTGAAAATTGAACTATTCCAATTGAAGATTAATTATTTTTGTTCAAAAATCATTTTGTTGATTGGAAGTTTAATTACTTAATTGAAAACTAATTTTTGGTTAAAAAAAGAATTTTTAAGTTGAAAATGTAACTATTCCATTTTTTTGCTGAAAATTGATTTTATTTAAATTGAACATTTAACAATGTGCTGTGGTACAAGTTGAACCACTTTGTAAAACTTTATTTTTTGTTTGTTTGAAGATTCATCTTTTGGGTTAAAAATTGAAATATTTTATTGAAGATTCGTTTTTTTTTGGTTGAAAATTAATGTTTTAATCTGGTTTTACGTTGAAAATGTAACTATTCCAGTTGAAGATTCATCATCATTTATCATCATTTTTCGCTGAAAAATTTTTTCGCTTGTTAAAAATTAATTTTTTTTCTCATTGAAGATTCATAATTTTAATTGAAAATTCATTATTTTGGTTGAAAATTGAACTATTTTGTTGAAAAAACGTTTTTTTGTTGTTGAAATATCAACTATTTATTTGGTGAAAATTCAGCCATTTTTGGTTGAACTTTAATATTTTATGTTTTTTCAAAGATTTCAAACCAAAAATTTAGAAACTTTAAAATCATTTTTAAAGGTTTCAAGTGAATAAACAAATTTTCTTAAAATTCCTAGGAAAATTTGGATGATTTTGAGGCAATTTTTGTACATTTTGAATGATTTTTCAAAATTTCAAGACAAATTCAAGACAGCTGAGAATATTTTTAAGAATTCAAGAGGTTTTGAATAGAAGTATTTTTGAAGTATTGAAGTATTTATCTTTCTTTGGTGCTACATTTCAGTTTTACACCTTCACTCGCCCTTTTTCCTTCATTAACAATATGAACACTTACAAACTAGTTTAATTACAACTATTTACATAATGACTTAACCTAAATCACATTTAGCCTGTATCACTAATTTTTAACATTTAATATATCCTCTATCTTGCCCAAATTTAAACACAAGTCTTCGTCCACTTCCTTCTGTAAATCTGCCAGTAACTCCTTCCTCCAGTCCTTCTGTCTATTCTTTTCTCTCCAACTTCTCCACCATTCCTTTCCCGGTGTTTTTAACTTTTTCATTACTTCTTCACACTCGATTACATGTTGTAATGTTTCCTCTTCGACCTTGCAAGCCCTGCAATTGTTGTCTTTAAAGCCTTTCTTTCCTTCCTTTACGGCATTTCCACACCTCCATCGAGCCCATACTTGCTTCTGTCTCACCTTTAGTTTTTCCCTTTGCCAATATGTCTCCATCTCTGTATTCTTCTTAATCTCTTTATAATAGCTGCAGAAACTGGATTGTTCTATTTTTTCCCAATCTTTCTGTATGTCTTGGGCTTCTGCTATCATTTCCAGCTCAACTAGTCTTTCCGCAATTTTTTCTACTGGTTTTCCTTCTCCTATCATTTTAATTATTTGTCCTTCTCCCATATTTTTCATTGCTTTCTCCAACGACCACCCCCAGCTAGTTGGATTGCCATTCCTAATATTCCTTATTTCCTCCTTTATACACTTTCTTGACCATCTATCCTCCGCCATAGAGAGTACCTTTATTATAAAAGCGCCAGCCCTTCTTCTTGCCTCTATTTCCACACTCCTTCGCCCTGCTTCCATCTTCCATATGTAATCAGGTGTGTTCTTTCCTAGTCCCATGCTCGATTTCACATATCTGCTCTGTACCTTCTCTATCGCTTCTTTTCTTTTCCATCCCCAAATTTCTACCCCATGCACTGCCGCCGTTTTCACCGTTGAGTCCATAAAAAATAATTTTCTCTTTAAGTTTGTTATCGCAGCTCTATTTGTTTCGCTCCATACCTTATTAATTAATCGCTGCGTTTTTCCTGATGCCTTCTTAACATGTGTATTGTATTGATTTGTAGTTGTAAACCAAAATCCAAGATAATTAAACTCCCTTACTACTTCTAACTCACTGTTTTTATATTTCCAGCTTTCCTTTTTCTTTTTCCCTCCATTCCTAAACACCATAATCTTTGTTTTCTCTACATTTACCTCCATCCCGTTCTTCTCCGTCCATCTTTCTACATTCTCAATCATTTTATCTAGTTCCTCCTTACTTTCCGCTACTATCACCGCATCATCTGCATAGAGCAATGCATAGATTTTTATATTTGAACCTGGACTAAGAACCGTGCCTCCATCTCCTTTTCTTCTTAGTTCTGTTTCTAAGTCGTTAATATAGATATTGAATAAGATGGTGCTGAGCGGGCACCCCTGTCTCATACCCTTTTTTGTTGTGAATTTTTCAGTCTTTTCCTCTCCTACTATTACTTCATTCCACGTCTCTTTGTAAATTTCTTTGGTCATTTCTAGGAACCTTCCATTTATCCCCATCCTTTCCATTTTCGTCCACAGCCTTTTCCTATCCACCATATCAAACGCCTTTTTAAAATCAACAAATACTGCATACAACTTGCCTCTCTTTCTTCTCAGTCTGTTTCCTATTATTGTATTCAAGACAAAGATCTGCTCTATGGTGCTTCTTCCTTTTCTAAACCCTGCTTGAGCTTCCGTTAATTTCTTTTCTCTCTCCAGCTTTTCGCTCAACCTTCCTGCCATTATCGACGCCAATATTTTATAACCTATATCCAACAATGAAATTCCTCTGTAGTTACCTGTCAAATTCTCATCCCCTTTTTTGTGAATATTATAGATCGATGCCGTACGCCATCGTTTTATTAATCGCTTCTTCTGCCATATGTCCTTGATCAATTGTATAAGTTCTTCCATTCCTTCTTTAGGCATGCCCATCAAAAATTCTGCTACAATCCCATCCTCTCCTGCAGCCTTACCTTTTTTAACTTCCTTATCCTTGTAAGTATTTCTTCTTGCTCTAGAGGTTTGTTTAAATCATCCTCTTCTAATACTTCTTCACTTCTCTCTTCTTTTTCTTCGCTCTCTTTCTCTTCATTATCATTCAATTCTTTCTTCTTTCTCTCATCCTCAAACCTCAAATCGTCAACTCTCTTCTTTCCCTTCTTCTCATCAGCCTCTTCTATAAATTCCTCAGCTCCCTCCAGTAATGACATAAAATGTTCTAGCCATACTTCTTTCTTAATTGTGTTACCCACCATACTCCTTTTCTTTCTATACCAACTCATGGCCTTCCACCATTCTGTAATATTTCTACTCTCTGCTACCTGCTTCTGCTTTTTATCCAGCCAATCCTTGATCAATTTTTCCCTCAGTTCTGCTAGTTCCTTTCTACTGCTCATGTACGCTTTCTTGTTATTCCAATCCCTGTTTCCTCTAAATCTGTGTAGCAGCTTAAATGTTTCTCTTCTTTTCAACTTGTATTCGCCGTTATCCCACGTTTCCTCCCGCCTATTTTTTCCTCCTCCCCTAGTTGTCATACCAGTCCTCCTTGCTGCTTCTTCAATTGTCTCTATTATGTTTCTCCATCTTGTCTCAGGATCTGGATTCTCTTCTGTATCTCTTTCCTTCCAACATTCAAGCCATTCTTTACGGAATTCTTCCTCTTTTTCCTCTTTCCACTTTAGTCTTCTTACTTTCTTTCTTTCCCTTTCTGATTTTCTTTCTGTTTTGCCCCATTTCACTCGATATATTACTGGTAAATGATCTGATCCTTCCTGAGCTGCAATCCGGAGTCCCCTAAACCATTCTGGTTTGTCTATTCCTTCCTCCATTTTGACCATGACTAAATCCAATACACCACCTAGTCCTTTCCCGTGCCCAATACACGTTACCTTTCCTTCCCTATCTTCTTCCGTTCTACCGTTCATAATTAACATCGCTCCTGCCTCGCACCAATTTAGTAAAAGTTTACCCTCAGACCGTATTTCTTTATCTTCTGAATTTCTTATACAAAAATCCATTTCTTCGTCCAAGTCGCATTCCGCCACTCCCTGGCCTGTTCCTATTTTTGCGTTCAGATCCCCCGCCAGTATTAATCTTGCTGTGTGTCCTTCTAGGCTATCCACTTTTTGATCCAGCTTCTTCAAAAATAATTTTATATTATTAGGTTTGTTATTATAGCCCGTGATCAACACGTAATTATCCTCACTGTCCTTCTTTTTTATTTGTAACTGTAATCCGTACTCCCATTCCGTCAGATTCCAACTAGCCTCTATCCTTTTCTTAACACCAATCAGGTGCCCTCCACTTGCTCTGCCTTTAGTATGTTTCCTGACTGCTGCCTTGCCGAACCATTCAAATTTCTTATCTAACGTTTTTATACATCTTTCCATTCTTTTCCCTTCCAAAAAAGTTTCTTGGAAAACAACAATGTCCACACTCTCCCACAATTTCCAATTTTTCTTCACGTTTGCCATACCCTGAACATTCCATTGCATCAATACCAATTCACTATCTGCCAGTACTTCCTCTTCCATTGTCACGAAAAAAATTTCTTTCCTCCCTTTCATTCTTAAGTTTCAATTCTCCTTCCAGCTCATCCCATTCTAGACATACATCATCTACCCAGAGTCTCTGATACCCCATTCTGGCCCTCTTCCCTTTAACCTCCATGCTTCCGCTTCTTTTTCTAACCATGTTTGTACCTCTTCTTGTCTCTCTGTTAGATCGTCCAAAATCCATACTCCCCAGCCTAAGTCTCTTAAACTTATCTTTTCTTTCATTAACTTTAATTTGGATTTCCACTCCTCAAATTCAACTTTCAGTCCTCCCTCAATTCTTTCCAGTTTGTTCACCCTAGCTTTTATTTGCAATATGTTCCAGAACCATCCTTCCAATTCTTCCTTCTTTTCTCTTGTTACGAGTGTCAGCCCTTTAATTATGACAGTCTTTTTCTTTGCCCTTCTTAACTGTGACCTCTTCATCCCATTCCTCTCTACTTAGCCTTTTAGGTGGTGGCTTTGCCAAACCCGTCCCCCCGTCACCCCCGCCCGCATCAGCAACCTCCAACCCTCCTGCCACCGAACCGGCAGCATGTGCTAGAGTCATTGCCTCCGCCGACAGGGGCCTCTCCATCTCGCCGTATTGTCCCCCCCCCCCCCATCCTGACGCTGTTCTAATAATTTATTTAATTTAATAATTTCCATCCTACCTCTTTCAACTTCTCTTTTTAGCTGTTCTACTTCCTCTTCCTTTTCTGCCTCCCCCTTCCTTTTCTTTTCACATTCTTCACATCTATCATGTCTACAAGTATACCCTTTCCTCAACATTTCTTCTAATTCTGCCATTCTTCTATCCCATTTTTCTTCCTCTTTTTTTTCCCAACCGTCTTTCCACTCCAAAAATAAACCAATAACATCCTCTGATTGTACACTTTGTATACCCCCTCCTCCTTAGATATTCTCTTTTTTATTGGAGTCCTCGTCAATTCCCCTTTTGCTGAAAATGCTTCTTTTTCATTATTATCCATTACCCTCTCCACCTGGCCTCCCTCTTGAGCATCTGTATTTAAGTTGCCTATTTCTTTCTCCCTCTCGCTATTCGGATCTTTTAACCAATAATTTTCCAGTCTTCGTACCTTATTATTCTCTTTACATTTTGAACTTCCCTCCCCGTCTGTCACTTTTCGCGGTCTACCTCTTCCTTTTTTACCGACCTCAACTTGCTGCGCCATCTCTTGTTCCTCCCCATCACTGGCCACCATCTCACTGGTCGTCATATCCGTTTCGCAATCCTTCGTTCCTGCCATTCCTGCCTCCTTCATGTTCAACCCAACCTCAACCGTCCAAAAAAACTGCACACTTTCCACGTTATCTCACCTCTCTCATCCAGTTCTAATATTCCAAATTATCACAATACACTAGCCCTTTCGACACGCACTCAGCCTATCTCCAATTTCCACCTTTTTTTACTCAAAAACCGGCTTTCTACCGCACCTCACACACAATATGTTTGCCTTGACTCACTTCCACCGGAAGTCTCCGGTTTTGAATAGATTTAAAATATTGTAAAACTTGGAAGCATTTCCGAAAATGTATCAAATATTTTTTATTCCTTCCAAACTTCTAAAAGTCCTGAATATCTTTTTAAAAGGCTCGAATTTTTTCTAATATTTTGTGAAATTCTCTCAAATAAATTTTTTTCAATCTTCTAGATTATTTTTTTAAAAATCTGAAATATTCAAAAATCTTTTCTAATTTTCTGTAAATTCCTAGGAAAGTTTGGATGAATTTGAGGCAATTTTTTTACATTTTGAATGATTTTTCAAAATTTTAAGAAGCTAAAAATATTTTTAAGAATTTAAGAGGTTCTGAATAGATTTAAAATATTTTAAAACTTGGAAGCAATTCCGAAAATTTATCAAATATTTTTTATGTCTTCCAAACTTCTAAAAGTCCTAAATATCTTTTTAAAAGGCTCGAATTTTTTCTAATATTTTGTAAAATTCTGTCAAATAAATTTTTTTTAATCTTCTAGATTATTTTTTTAAACATCTGAAATATTCAAAAATCTTTTCTAATTTTCTTTAAATTCTTAAGAAAGTTTGGAAGAATTTGAGGCAATTTTTTTTTCATTTTGAATGATTTTTCAAAAATTTAAGAAAAATTCGAGTCAGCTAAAAATATTTTCAAGAATTTAAGAGGTTCTGAATAGATTTAAAATATTTTAAAACTTGGAAGCAATTCCGTAAATTTATCAAATATTTTTTATTTCTTCCAAACTTCTAAAAGTCATCTTTTTAAAAGACTCGAATTTTTCCTAATATTTTGTAAAATCCCGTAAAATAATTTTTTTTAAATCTTCTAAATTAATAGTTTAAACATCTGAAATATTCAAAAATCTTTTCTAATTTTCTTTAAATTCCTAAGAAAGTTTGGAAGAATTTGAGGCAATTTTTTTTTCATTTTGAATGATTTTTCAAAAATTTAAGAAAAATTCGAGTCAGCTAAAAATATTTTTAAGAATTTAAGAGGTTCTGAATAGATTTAAAATATTTTAAAACTTGGAAGCAATTCCGAAAATTTATCAGATAATTTTTATTTCCTCCAAACTTCTAAGAGTCCTAAATATCTTTTAAAAAGGCTCGAATTTTTCCTAATATTTTGTAAAATTCTATCAAATAAATTTTTTTTAATGTTCTAGATTATTTTTTTAAACATCTGAAATATTCAAAAAACTCTTCTAATTTTCTTAAAATTCTTAGGAAAATGTGGAAGATTTTGAGGGAATTTTTTACATTTAGAATGATTTTTCAAAAATTCAAGGAAAATTCGAGTCAGCTAAAAATATTTTTAAGAATTTAAGAGGTTCTGAATAGATTTAAAATATTTTAAAACTTGGAAGCAATTCCGAAAATTTATCACATATTTTTTTATTTCTTCCAAAGTTCTAAAAGTCCTAAATATCTTTTTAAAAGGCTCGAATTTTTTGTAATATATTGTAAAATCCTGTAAAATAATTTTTTTTTTTAATCTTCTAGATTCTTTTTTTAACATCTGAAATATTCAAAAATCTTTTCTAATTTTCTTAAAATTCTTAGGAAAATTTCGAAGATTTTAAGGCAATTTTTTACATTTTGAATGATTTTTCAAAAATTCAAGAAAAATTCGAAACAATTCCGAAAATTTATCAAATATTTTTTATTTCTTCCAAACTTTTAAAAGTCCTAAATATCTTTTTAAAAGGCGCGAATTTTTCCTAATATTTTGTAAAATCCTGTAAATAAAATTTTTTTAATCTTCTAGATTATTTTTTTAAACATCTAAAATATTCAAAATTCTTTTCTAATTTTCTTAAAATTCTTAGAAAAATTTGGAAGATTTTAAGGCAATTTTTTACATTTAGAATGATTTTTCAAAAATTCCAGAAAAGTTCGAGTCAGCTAAAAATATTTTTAAGAATTGAAGAGGTTTTGAATAGATTAAAAATATTTTAAAACTTGGAAGCAATTCCGAAAATTTATCAAATATTTTTCATTTCTTCCAAACTTCTAAAAGTCCTAAATATGTTTTTAAAAGGCGCGAATTTTTCCTAATATTTTGTAAAATCCTGTAAAATAAATTTTTTTTAATCTTCTAGATTATTTGTTTAAACATCTGAAATATTCAAAAATCTTTTCTAATTTTCTTAAAATTCTTAGAAAAATTTGGTAGATTTTCAGGCAATTTTTTACATTTAGAATGATTTTTCAAAAATTCAAGAAAAATTCGAGTCAGCTAAAAATATTTTTAAGAATTTAAGAGGTTCTGAATAGATTTAAAATATTTTAAAACTTGGAAGCAATTCCGAAAATTTATCAAATATTTTTTATGTCTTCCAAACTTCTAAAAGTCCTAAATATCTTTTTAAAAGGCCCGAATTTTTCCTAATATTTTATATTGAAATACTTTTAAGATAAAAACAGAATTTTCTCGAAAAGGGCCCGATGGATGTTTTCGTCTTTGATCTTAAAAATTCCGCGGAATTATAAATTAACATCATCCATTGGAAAATTCCTTATGCAAAGACCGTGTTATTAAATTTTTGATTATCATTTATATTAAATACTTTCAATATAAAAACAGAATTTTCTCAAAAAGGGCCCGGTGGATGTTTTCGTTTTTGGTCTTAAAATGTTCGTGAGATTAAAAACTTCCATAATCAGTATACAAAATTCCATAATTTCACAGAAAATCCTGTTTTAATCCAAGATATTTTTTATTCTTCCAGACTCCAGAGATTATTCTCAGGCCTGAGTGAAATTGACATGGCCTTGGCAACAGACGTCTGGTTAAAAGCCCTCGCCCTGGATCTAATCCGAGTCTCGAGAAGTGCAACCGGAAGTGCTCTTCCCCTCACGAGACAATTTCTCTCCGAAGCGGACGCTCTTCCCCAAGACACCCTGAAATTGCCCCCTTTTTCTAAATCCCTCGTGACTCAATTGCCAGCCCTTGGAGAGGCCAAACCAGGAACCCTAACGAGGCTCTTGGTCCCTCTATTAATGGCACCCCTCCAAATTGGCGATGAGAGGCTGCCAAGACCCTCGGCTCTAACCAGATTCTGCAGAGCCGTCATTGAAGAACCCAGAAGCGACGCTGATGCCGCTCTGAAATTCACTGGAGGACTTCTCCTCGGCATTCCGATGACTGCCAAAATCCAGAATCTTCGAGATCCGAGCACACTGAGAATTAAACTCAGACATCCTGACCAGCAGGTTCAGCTGCTGCTGCCGAGGAAAGCAGATCTCAAGGAGCAAAATAGTCAACTGAAAGACTACAGATTAAGGACTACTGTTTTATTTTCTCATCAGGTCTGGATGGAGGCTTGTAATGTTGAAATTTCACTGGCTCTACTCGCTCCCTCGGCGACGACGTGCACTCATCCTCCACACGAAGATCCGTGCGTCATTGATTTGTGCAAACCGACGAAAGTTTCGATCTCTCCGAAAGCGATTAAGAGGGGGATTTAAATTGATTGCTTTTTTTTTAAATTGTAAATCGAGTTTAATTGTAGGTAGATGAAGGAGTTGACGAAGAAAGTATTTTTGGTACGATTGGTACGATTGATTCGCTCAAGTGAATTTTTACTTTAGAATTAATAATAATAATCTTCGAATTCATTCTTGCATTCATTTATTCCGGCAGGGATCACAGCGGTCCAGTGGTTTAGTTTTAAGTAAAAAGAGGGAATTTTAATTTATTAATAACCTTTTAAAATAACTCCAGACAATTTAAGTTTTAACAGAATCAGTATACCAGCCATACCACGCTGGAAACACCAGTTCCCGTTAGATCACTGAAGTTAAGCAGTGTTGGGCGCGGTTAGTACTTGGATGGGTGACCGTCTGATACTACTGCGTTGCTGTTGGCGGCCGTGGGTGTGGTGAGCCCACACTTGTAGTTATTTACTACAAGAAACTATCCACCTGGAAACACTACCCGAATCGGGTAGTGTCACGCTTACCCCTAGAGGCTCGCCGAAAGGGAAATAGCTTAATGGTATAGTATATAATAATTAATAAAAGTTTATTTATGTTTATAATAGCTCAATTCCAATTATATAATTTTTGCGATGTGAAATGAGTATCTGCATTCTGATTTCAAAATTATATGTATTTTAATTTTAATTTTTTATGAAATTAGTTTAAAAGGTTATTAATAATTCAAATTTTCAGAAAAATATAAGATCAAAATTATTTGAATGTTTTAATGAAAATAATTGTTTATTGCTTTTTATGCTCTAAACAGATTAATTAATTATTGACTGTTTATTTTTTTACAATATTATTTGTATATTTAAAGTTTATTTTTTATTTAAAATACATTTATTACAATTATATAATTTTTTTAAATGTTTTGATGTTGTGAAATGAGTATCTGAATTCAATATTCCAAATTATGTCTACATATGTTTTAACTTTTTCGAAAATTAGTATAAAAGGTTAATAATATTTCAAATTTTCATAAATGAAATTTCAAGTTTAAAACAAAATATAAAGTACAAATTATTTGAATGTTTCAATGAAAATAATTGTTTGATGCTTTTTAGGTTGTAAACTGATTAATTAATTATTATTAAATATTATTATATTTATATTATTATAAACTTTTATAATTAATTAATTAGTTTACAACGTAAAAAGCATCAAACAATTATTTTCATTCAAAATTTGAAATATTCATAATATTTTATACTAATTTTCGAAAAAGTTAAAACATATGTACACATAATTTTGAAAATTGAATTCAGATACTCATTTCACAACATCACAAACATTTCAAAAAATTATATAATTGTAATAGATGTATTTTAAATAGAAAATAAACTTTTATTATACAAATAATATTGTAAAAAAATAAACAGTCAATAATTAATTAATCTGTTTACAGCATAAAAAGCAATAAACAATTATTTTCATTAAAAAATTCAAATAATTTTTCTGCAAATTTGAATTATTAACAACCCTTTAAACTAATTTCAAAACAAATTTAAATTAAAATACATATAATTTTGAAATCAGAATGCAGATACTAATTTTACATCGCAAAAATTATATAATTGGAATAGGGGTACTTTAAACAAAATTAAACTTTTATTATACAAATTATAGCCAATATTCAATTACATAACCTTAAAATAAATAAAAAAATTATGTCACTTAATACAAAAAAATTAAAATTCAAACTTTGTATAATTTAATATTGTTAAAAAATAGAATCAGCTAATAATTAATTAATCTGTTCACAACATAAAAAGCATTAAACTATAGTTTTCATTCAAACATAATATAATAATTTGTACAATAAAAGTTTAATTATCTTCATAATAGTTCAATTCCAATTATATAATTTTTGCGATGTAAAATGAGTATCTGCATTCTGATTTCAAAATTATATGTATTTTAATTTTTTATGAAATTAGTTTAAAAGGTTATTAATAATTCAAATTTGCAGAAAAATATAAGGTAAAAATTATTTGAATGTTTTAATGAAAATAATTGTTTATTGCTTTTTATGCTGTAAACAGATTAATTAATTATTGACTGTTCATTTTTTTGCAATATTATTTGTATATTTAAAGTTTATTTTTTATTTAAAATACATTTATTACAATTATATAATTTTTTAAAATGTTTTAATGTTGTGAAATGAGTATCTGAATTCAATTTTCAAAATTATGTGTATATGTGTTTTCACTTTTTCGAAAATTAGTATAAAAGTTTATTAATATTTCAAATTTTCAGAAATGAAATTTCATGTTTAAAGCAAAATATAAAGTACAAATTATTTGAATGTTTCAATGAAAATAATTGTTTGATGCTTTTTATGTTGTAAACTGATTAATTAATTATGTAATTAATTATTAAATATTATTATATTTATATTATTATAAACTTTTATAATTAATTAATCAGTTTACAACATAAAAAGCATTAAACAATTATTTTCATTGAAAATTTGAAATATTAATAACCTTTTACACTAATTTTCGAAAAAGTTAAAACATATTTATACATAATTTTGAAAATTGAATTCAGATACTCATTTCACAACATTACAAACATTTAAAACAATTATATAATTGTAATAGATGTATTTTAAATAAAAAATAAACTTTTATTATACAAATTATATTGTAAAAAATAAAGAGTCAATAATTAATTAATCCATTTACAACATAAAAAGCAATAAACAATTATTTTCATTAAAAAATTCAAATAATTTTTCTGCAAATTTGCATTATTAACAACCTTTGAAACTAATTTCAAAACAAATTTAAATTAAAATACATATAATTTTGAAATCAGAATGCAGATACTCATTTCACATCGCAAAAATTATATAATTGGAATAGAAGTATTTTAAACAAAATTGAACTTTTATTATACAAATTATAGCCAATATTCAATTACATAACCTTAAAATAAATAAAAAATTTATGTCACTTGATAGAAAAAAATTAAAATTCAATCTTTATATAATTTAATATTGTTAACAAAAAAAGAATCATCTAATAATTAATTAATCTGTTCACAACATAAAAAGCATTAAACTATAGTTTTAATTGAAACATAATATAATAATTTGTACAATAAAAGTTTAATTATGTTTATAATAGCTCAATTCCAATTATATAATTTTTGCGATGTGAAGTGAGTATCTGCATTCTGATTTCAAAATTATATGTATTTTAATTTTTTATGAAATTAGTTTAAAAGGTTATTAATAATTCAAATAATTGTTTATTTCTTTTTATGCTGTAAACAGATTAATTAATTATTGACTGTTTATTTTTTTACAATATTATTTGTATAGTAAAAGTTTATTTTTTATTTAAAATACATCTATTACAATTATATAATTTTTTTAAATGTTTATGATGTGAAATGAGTATCTGAATTCAATTTTCAAAATTATGTGTGCATATGTTTTAACTTTTTCGAAAATTAGTATAAAATTTTATAATAATATAAATACAATAATATTTAATAATTAATTAATCAGTTTACAACAGCGGTTCAGTGGTTTAGTTTTAAGTAAAAAGCGGGAATTTTCCGAAGGGTGGGAGGTTTGAAATTTCTTCTCTTCTGGTAGAAATTTCAACTTTTTTGGTTAAAAGTGCAACTGTTTGGTTGAAAATTATTCTGTTTTGGTTGAAGATTTCACTATTTTGTTGATAATTCGTCTTTGGGTTACATTCAACAGTTTTTTATTAAATTTTTATTTGATTGAAATATCAACTATTACATTTTTCGCTCATAATTCATCTTTATTGTTTGAAGATTCAATTTTTTTCTTAAAAATTCATCTCTTTTGGTAGAAATTTCATCTTTATTGGCTTGAAAATTTAACAATTTGGTTGAAAATTCGAATACGCGGTTGAAAATGAACTTTCTCGTTGAAAATTCAACTGTTTTATTGAAAATTCTTTTTTTGGCTTGAAAATTAAAAACTTGGTAAAAAATTCAATTATTTGTATGAAAATTAACTTTTTGTTTAAAAATGCATATTTTAACTGTTTTTTTTTTTAAATTCGTCCTTTTGGTTTTTAAAATTCAACAAATTTGTTTAAATTTTGTTTCTTTGTTGACTGAACAATCTTTCTTCGTTGAAGATTCAACTTTTTTGTTGGAAATTCAACTATCTAGTTAAAAATGAATGTTCTCGTTGAAAATCCATATTTTCCGGTTGAAAATTCAACTGTGTTTTGAAAATTCGTATTTTTGGCTTGAAAATTCAAAACTTGGTAAAAAAATTCAGTTATTTGTATGAAAATTAACTTTTTGTTTAAAAATTCATATTTTTGAGTTGAAAATTTAACTGTTTTTTTTTTAGAAAATTCGTCCTTTTGGTTTTAAAATTCAATACATTTGTTTACATTTTTTTCTTTGTTGACTGAAAAATCTTTCTTCATTGAAGATTCAACTTTTTTGTTGAAAATTCAACTATTTAGTTAAAAATGAATGTTCTCGTTGATAATCCATATTTTCGGGTTGAAAATTAAACAGTTTTATTGAAAATTCGTATTTTTGGCTTGACAATTAAAAACTCGGTAAAAAATACAATTATTTGTATGAAAATTAACTTTTTGTTTAAAAAAGAATATTTTTTAGTTGAAAATTTACTTGTTTTTTTTCTAGAAAATTCGTCCTGGTTTTAAAATTCAACAAAGTTAAATTTTTGTCTGTGTTCTTTCTTCGTTGAAGATTCAATTTTTTTGTTGAAAATTCAACTATTTAGTTAAAAGTGAATTTTCTCGTTGAAAATTCAACTGTTTTATTGAAAATTCGTATTTGTGGCTTGAAAATTAAAAAATTGGTAAAAGAATTCAATTATTTGCATGAAAATTAAATTTTTGTTTAAAAATGCATATTTTAGAGTTGAAAATTTAACTGATTTTTTTTTTAGAAAATTCGTCCTTTTGGTTTTAAAATTCAACGAATTTGTTGACATTTTTTTCTCTGTTGATTGAACAATCTTTCTTCGTTGAAGATTCAATTTTTTTGTTGAAAATTCAACTATTTAGTTAAAAATGCAATTTTTCGTTGAAAGTTCATTGTTTTGGTTTAATGTAACTATTTTGTGGAAAATTCATCTTTTTGACTTAAAAATTCAACAATTTAGTTGAAAATTTTTCTATTTTTTGACTGAAAAATCCTTTATTGGTTGAAAAATCAACTATTTTGTTTAAAATTTCTCTTTTTGTTAAAAAATACAACTGCTTGGTTAAAAAGTAATCTGTCTTGTTTGAGGATTAAACTATTTTGTTGAAAATTCGTGCTTTGACTTCAAAATTGATCTCTTTTGGTTGAAGTTTCAACTTTTTTCGCTAAAAATGCAACTGTTTGGTTGAAAATTAATCTGTTTTGGTTGAGGATTAAACTATTTTGTTGAAAATTTGTCTTCTTCTGTTAAGTTCTACTGTTTTTTTTATTTAAAATTTAAACTTTATTTTAACTATATATTTTTTTTACGAATTCAACTTTTTTGTTTGAAGATTCAATTTTTTTCTTGAAAATTCATCTTTTTCGGTAGAAATTTCATCTCTTTTGGTTTAAAATTAACTTGACGGTTAAAAATTAATATATTCGGGTTAAAAATTGAACTATTTTATTGAAAACTCGTATCATTGAATTGAAAAATTAACTTTTTTCTTGAAATTTCATATTTTTTGCTAGAAAATTTAACTGCTTTTTTAGAAAATGCGTCTTCTTGGTTTTAAAATTCAACAAATTGATTGACATTTTTTTTCGGTGTTAACTAAACAATCTTTCTTGGTTGAAAAATTTGATTATTTTGTTGAAAATTCAACTGCTTCGTTAAAACTTGAACTGCTTTCTTAAAGATTCATTTTTCTGTTTGAAGATTCAACTGTTTTGTTAAAAATTCCACTATTTGGTTGAAAATTAACTTTTTCGTTGAAAATTCATATTTTCGACCTAAAAATTCAACAATTTGGTTGAAAAAATCAACTATTTTCTTTAAAATTGATCTTTTTGGTTAAAAATGCAACTATTTGGTTAAAAATTAATCTCTTTTAATTGAGGATTCAACTATTTTATTGAAATTTCGTCCTTTGACTTCAAAATTTATCTGGTTGAAAATTAATCTGTTTTGGTTGAGGATTAAATTATTTTGTTGAAAATCCGTCTTTTTTGGTTAAATTCAATTGTTTTTTATTTAAAATTTAATCCTTATTTGGTTAAAATATCAACTATTACCTTTTTTGTTAAGAATTCATCTTTCTTGTTTGAAGATTGAATTTTTTTCTTAAAAAGTCATCTCTTTTGGTAGAAATTTCATCTTTTTTGGTTGACAATTTAACAATTTAGTACGAAATTCAACTATTTGAGTGAAAATACAAATATTCTCTTGAAAATTAACTTTTTTGTTGAAAATGCATATTTTAAAGCTGAAAATTTAACTGCTATAAAATTCGTCTCTTTGTCTTTAAAATTCAACAATTTAGTTGACAATTTTTCTTGGGCGAAAAGTTAACTATTTTGTTGAAAATTCGTTTTTTTCAAATTCAACTACTTCGTTGAAATATTAATGTTCAAAATTTACAAAATTCGTCTTTTTGAATTGAAAATTCAACAATTTTGTTGAAAATTTTGTTATGTCTGGACTAAAAAATCTTTTTTGTTGAAAAGTCAACTATTTTGTTTAAAATTCCTTGTTTTGGATGAAAATGCAACTGTTTGGTTAACAATTAATCAATTTTGATTGAGGATTCAACTATTTACTGAAAATTCATCTTTTTGTGTTGTTTCAACTGTTTTTTATTTCAAATTAAATTCTTTTTGGGTTGTAATATCAGATTTTGTTTGTGTTCAGAATTCTTCTTTTTGGTTAAAAATTCGTCTTTTTGGTAGAAAAGTAATCTTCTTAGTCGGATATTCCACAATATGAGTTAAATTTTTTTCTTTCTTGATTGAAAAATTTGTATAAACGACCAAAAAAAGGGCCGTTTCCCTTCCTAAATTTTGGCTTTTTATCAAATTTTTCTTATTTTTTAAAAATTCAAAAAGAAATAATTTTATTGCTACAACATGCATTACTATAATTTATCTATATAAGTTTTACTTTTCTTTTACAATTTTTTGTTGTTGCAAATTTTCTTTGTTGTTGAAAACCCACATTTTCGGAGTTGGAAATTTAACTGTTATGTAAAAAATTTTTTTTTGTGGTTTAAAAAATGTAACACTTTAGTAGAAAATTCAACTATTTGGTTGAAGGTCCAAATATATGTTTTAAAAGTTAAGTTTTTTGTTGAAAATTCATATTTTCGTGTAATTTCACTGTTTTGTAAAAAAGTTCGACTTTTTAACTTCAAAATTCCACAATTTGCTTGATATTTTTTTTATTTCTTGACTGAAAAATCCTTTTTGATGAAAGTTCAACTACTTGAAAATTTAATAATTTATTATACAATTACCTATTTTGTAAAAAATTTAAGTATTCGGTTAAAGATTAACTTTTCTATTGAAAGTTTATATTTTTGCTACGTGTTTGGCCAAAGTGTATTTTTTAATTTAGAAATAATGAATAAATAATGACTCACAAGTAAGAGAGAACAAAGCAACTAAAATAAACTATTGTTTATTCAGTTCCTTACAAAAGTAGACATTGACTCAGGTTTTATACCCTACTTGTAACAATAAGTCTCAAATTCGCAATTTATTAAAAAACCTAATACTAGTTTAAGAGTCCTTTAGGAATTTCCAACTCAGCGCCAGCTTGAAAATGAGCTTTTCCTGAAAAATGAAAAATGCTTACTTACTTTGAATTTGATTACTAATAAAAAAAAAGTTAAAATTTTGTTTTTACTTACGCAGTAAATTCGGGTGGACTTTGTTGCTGTTGTTGTTGCTGTTGCTGTTCCGGGGAACTTTGAGCTAGACTACTAAATGAAAGACCTCCACTTTGAGTAGCCAAAGATTCAAAAGTGTTGCTACCAGATGAGCCTCCAAATACTTTCTGCATTGGACTTGTACCTATTGGTGGAGGACTTGCTCCCATTATTGGTGGACTTCCAAAACCAGCTAGAAAATTAAATTAAATCTTAAATTAAAATTAACTCGACTACTAAACGCACGCGCCAACTTTTATATTCATTTTTATTATTTACCCAATTTTCGCATAACTATTTATTTTTTTAAAGTTTTTGACCACATAATTTTGAAAATTGAATTCAGATACTCATTTCACAACATCACAAACATTTAAAAAAATTATATAATTGTAATAGATGTATTTTAAATAAAAAATAAACTTTTATTATACAAATAATATTGTAAAAAAATTAACAGTGAATAATTTAAAAAAAAATATTTTAAAAATTCTTGCTAAAATTATATTCTGAAAGAATATAAGCATTCAAATAATTGTTACTTTATATATTTTTTTTAAATTTTTACTTTTCTGAAATTTTATTATATTAATAACCTTTTCAACTAACTCCAGAAAATTTAAGTTTTAACAGAATCAGTATATAATAATTAATAAAAGTTTATTTATGTTTAAAATAGTTCAATTCCAATTATATAATTTTTGCGATGTGAAATGAGTATCTGCATTCTGATTTAAAATTATATGTATTTTAATTTTGTATGAAATTATTTTAAAAGGTTATTGATAATTCAAATGTGCAGAAAAATATAAGGTAAAAATTATTTGAATGTTTTAATGAAAATAATTGTTTATTGCTTTCTATGTTGTAAAAAGATTAATTAATTATTGACTGTTTGTTTTTTTATAATATAATTTTCTATAAAGAAAGTTTATTTTTTATTTAAAATACATCTATTACAATTATATAATTTTTTAAAATATTTGTGATGTTCTGAAATGAGTATCTGAATTCAATTTTCAAAATTATGTGTACATATGTTTTAACTTTTTCGAAAATTAGTATAAAAGGTTATTAATATTTCAAACTTTCAGAAATGAAATTTCAATTTGAAAACAAAATATGAAGTAAAAATTATTTGAATGTTTCAATGAAAATAATTGTTTGATGCTTTTTATGGTATAAACTTGTTAATTATAAAAGTTTATAGTAATATAAATATAATAATATTTAATAATTAATTAAATAATTAATTAATCAGTTTACAGCATAAAAAGCATCAAACAATTATTTTCATTGAATCATTAAAATAATTTTTACTTTATGTTTTGTTTTAAACTTGAAATTTCATTTCTGGAAATTTAAAATATTATTAACCTTTTATACTAATTTTCGAAAAAGTTGAAACATATGTACACATAATTTTGAAAATTGAATTCGGATACTCATTTCACAACATCACAAACATTTTAAAAAATTATATAATTGTAATTGATGTATTTTAAATAGAAAATAAACTTTTATTATACAAATAATATTGTAAAAAGTAAACAGTCAATAATTAATTAATCTGTTTACAACATAAAAAACAATAAACAATTATTTTCATTGAAACATTCAAGTAATTTTTACCTTATATTTTTCTGCAAATTTGAATTATTAATAGCCTTTTAAACTAATTTCATAAAAAATTAAAATACATATAATTTTGAAATCAGAATGCAGATACTCATTTCACACTGCAAAAATTATATAATTGGAATAGAGGTATTTTAAACATAATTAAACTTTTATTATACAAATTATAGCCAATATTCAAATTTATAACCTTAAAATAAATAAATAATGTATGTCACTTGATAGAAAAAAATTCAAATTCAATCTTTATATGATAAAAAAAGAATCAGCTAATAATTAATTAATCTGTTCACAACATAAAAAGCATTAAACTATAATTCTCACTCAAACATTCACATCATTTTTACTTTGAATTTTTTAAAAATACTTTCATTTGTGAAATTTTGATTGATTACAAACCTTTTATACTCATTTCACAAAAATTGAACCATATTTACATATAATTTTGAAAATTAAATTCAGATACTCATTTCACAACATCAGCACTTTTGAAAAATCATGTAATTGGAATAGGGATATTTTAAATAAAAATAAACTTTTATTATACAAATTAAATCCAATATTCAATTATATAAAAATTATATAAATTAATAATTAATTAGTTCACAACATAAAAAGAATTACACAATTATTTTCATTGAAACATTCTAATAATGTTTACATTATATGTTTCTTTCAATTTGAAATTTCATAGCTATACATTTAATTTATTAATAACCTTTTAAAATAATTCAAAAAAATTAAAATATATAATTTTCAAAATTAAATTCAGATACTCATTTCACAACATCACCAACAAATTTAAAAAAAGTATATAATTGTAAAAGAGGTATTTTAAAGAAAAAATCAACTTTTATTATAAAAATAATAGCCAATATTCATTTATTTGTATGGAATACTAAAATAAGTTTAAAACATTCGTAATTCGTAGAGTTTTGCAAAAATCCAGAAAAAAACAGTCCCGTCATGGTATAGAATTGCCAACAATTACAAATTTCCGTATATTAAAATACCCGAATGAGTAAAATATTACCGAATTTGACAGTTTCCGATATAAAATTGCCGACACTATAAAATTACAGACACAGGAAAATATTAGAATTATAAAATTCCCGAATATAAATAATTAAAAATTGTTTTAATATTAAATAATCAAATTAAGCATAAAAAAATATGTTCATAAAATAAAATTATTTTATTTAGTATTTTATTATCTTCACTTGATTATTTAACAATTTTGAATTTGTTTAAATTGGAAAGTTTTATTATATTATATTATTAATTTGGAAAATAATCGAGTATGTTTAAAATATATTTCGAAGTTTTAAAAAGATTCTAAAATAATTTAAAACGTGAAATCATTTCAAAACATTTAAAACACATTTAAAAACTAACAATAATTTTTTTTTTAAACATTAAATTAAAAAGAATATTAAATAATATTTCTAAAATTTTTAAAAAACAAATTTTTAAGAGAATATTTAAAAAGATTTCATAACAAACTTTAATCTATAAATTAATAAGGTTTCTAGCTTAAAATTGCTTAAAATGATCTAATTTTGAAAATTCATAAATTTTGTGATTCATTCTTCAATTCATAGCATTGAAAATGATAGCGTGAATTTATATACTTTTAAATATTTTAACTCTACAATGTATAAAAGTTAAAATTTTGCAGTTTAACGGCTTTTAATTAAGAAATTTTCAATTGAAAAGTTTAAAAAGTTTTAATTTTATACGCAATAATTATTGAGCGTTTGATTTAACATTTTTTAAGCTTTAATTTTAAAAGTTTAAAATTCAAAAGTATTCCACTTTGTGTGTTTTAATTTGCGGTTCAGTTTTTATAACTTCAAATGAAAAAATTGCTATCGTCAAGAGTTCGAATTTTTGAATTTCAATGATCGTGATCAATTCTTTTTCAATTGTTCAATTTTTATTTGCAGTCAAAAATTTGTTCTTTTTTGACCTAGGATGACAAATATTGAGAACATTGCAATGACATAATTTTTAATGACATATATGGTGTCCAGTCTATTGCTATGTATTTTTTAAAAACTTCAAAGTAAGGTTTTTTGGTTTTTTAATAGCGATTATTCATTATTGTCTTTTAATATTCTACCATTCCTTTAAAGTTTAAATATAGAAGCTTTTTTGTAATAGCGATCATGTACACATCTTAATTTAAAATTATCTCATTTGTTGTAACTAGGTGGATCTTATCGGAATATAGATAATATTAAAATAACATTAGTAACTGATAAAAGAGTGTGGTTTATTAGATAACTTTATGATAGAGAAGAAAATTGACAAGTTGACAGAATGAACTTAACACAGATGTCGTTATAAACAAAATCAAGGCTGTAGCTTGCTTTTGTATCGAACCCATGACCAATATCATTGCAATATTCTAAATATTTGTCATCCTAGGTCGAAAAAGAACAACTTTTTGGCTGCTGAAAATTAAGACTACAATAAAATATAACAATATACAAAAAATACAAAAAAAGTACAAAATTCGTCTCAATGATAGAAAAAAGTTGTACTTTCCTGTAATTTTTGTTGTAATTTATTGTATTTATTTGTAGATTCCTGTGAAAATAGTTTTAGTTTTCTGTACTTTTTTTTACAAAATATTCCACCAGGGATATTGCACTAAATATACTGACCTGACGAAAAAAATAGACCCAAATTTTGTCTAATATGTTTTTGGAAAATATAGTAGCTAAATATACTACCCTAACCAAAAACATGGACCCAAATTTGAGACACTCTATGTTTTTAAAAAAGATAGTACAATATTGTACTAAACATACGGACCTAACGAAAAACATCGACTCAAATTACCTGGAGACGCTGGGCTACCACCAAAGCCTGCAGTTCCACCAAATCCAGTTCCAAAAGCAGGTTTCGCCTGTCCAAACTCCGGACTTCCTCCAAAGGCTGGTTTGCCCCCAAAAGCCGGAGCTTGTCCAAAAGCCGAAGTCGTGGTTCCGCCAAACATGGAAAAATTCGCTTCCTGAGGTTTTGATGCACTTCCAAAGACACTCGTATTAGCTGGAGCCCCAAAAACTGGATTTTGCGAAGACATTCCAAAAACTGATCCAGTTGGTGGAGTTTTCATTCCAAAAGCTGAACCCGCAGCAGCTGTCGTACCACCTCCAAAAGGTGTACTTGCTGCTGGACTTGCTGCACCTCCTCCAAAGACTGTGGTTGAAGCAGCTGTTGTACCACCTCCAAAAGCTGTAGTTGAAGCAGCTGTTGTACCACCTCCAAAAGCTGTAGTTGAAGCAGGTTTTGTACCACCTCCAAAAGCTGTAGTTGGGGCAGCTGTTGTACCTCCTCCAAAAGCTGTAGTTGCAGCAGCAGTTGTGCCTCCTCCAAAAATCGATCCACCAGGAGAAGTTGCATTTCCAAAAATCGAATTCGAAGAATTCTGAGGAAGAGTATTTCCCCCAAAGGGACTAGCTGCTGGACTTGCTGTACTTCCTCCAAAAACATTTCCAGCTGAAATGGTTGAACCGCCAAAAATCGATCCTGGCGTCGACGTTGGTTCTTTCCCAAAAACTGGAGTGATTGAAGTTGTTGATGAAAGTGCAGCTGCCGTTCCAAAGTTAAGGGTTGATGCCGAACTTGCAAGTTTGGAAGTTCCGAAGGCAGTGGAAAAAATTGAGGAAGTGAGAGATGATGTTGTTGATGTTGTTGTTGTTGATGAAGGCTTCGGGGGCGAAACTGTGGGAGTTGGTGAAAAAGATGCCGACACTGTTGCTGAAGGTTTGGGAGATCCGAGATTGAGAGAAAGCATATCAGGAGCGGAAGTTGCTGAAGGAGAAGAAATTGGAGTGGTGGCTCCGTAAGCTGGAGGGCTTGAAACTGGAACTGGAGGAGAAGAAACTAATGAAGACATTAAACTTGGAACAGAGATTGGACTTGAAGCAGAAGTTGGACTTGAAACTGGAGTTGAAGTTAAAGGAGTTGGACTTGTAACAGAAGCTGGTTTTGAAACTAAACTAGATACGGATGCCGGACTTGAAACTGAACTAGACACAGAAACAGAAGCAACTGTCGTGGCAAGTCCAGGCGAAGCAAAAGTTGTTTTCAAGTTGGAAGCTCCTCCAAAGATCGATCCTTGGTTTCCAAAAACGGCCTGGTTTCCATTCTTTCCAAAAATTGATCCCGAATTTCCGAAAGCAGGGCCAGAAGTTCCAAAAGTTGCCGAAGATTGTCCAAAAGCTGCGGAGGGTGAAACTGAAGCCTTTCCAAAATTTATACTAGACATTGCAGGTGTCGAAACTGGTTTCGATTCCGGAACTAGACTGATCGAAAGTCCAGAGGACTGAAGAGACAGATTCAATCCTCCCAAATCTAGATTCGATTTTTCTTCTTGAGGCTTTGAAGGGAAATTTGGCAAATTCGTGGGTGGTTTTGAGGCAAAGGAAAAAGCTTGTGCTGGCGTTGAACTGAAAGTGGGAGCTGGAGGAGTTGAGATATTTCCACTATTTCCTTGAAGAGTTCCCGAAATACTTGGAACTTTGGAAGTCTTCTCAGTCTTCTCTTTCTGATTTTCTTCAGTTTTCTGCCCAAAAGGAACTGAATCAACCTTTGAGAAAGGCTTCACCAAATTAGAAACCTGGGAACTTGGTTGACTCTGCTGAATCGGAACCTGTTGATTTTGCTGAATCTTTGGTTTCTGAGAAACCATGGTCAAAGGACTTTTTGCTGCAAAGGTTGGCACAATCTTTTGCAAATTCGCTTCTTCTTTCCCGGGAGTTCCAATCTTCGACACGATATTATTCAATGAAGCCAGAGGACTCGATTTCTTTTGACTCACTTCCAAAACCTTTGGTTTCGGAATTTTAGGACTCGAAAAAGCCAGAGAAGTGAGTGTAGCTTCCAGCCTATCCTGGATAAGAGTTGGTTTAGCGGCTTTGATAATTCTCGGCGCATTTTCTGATAAAAGATCCCTCAATTTAATTTGCTTTTCTCTACTGAAGCTCTCTCGCTTGCCAGCAATCGCTTTGCATCTCAAATCGATTGCAGAATCGTTTCCGAAATTGTTTGTGATATGAAGATTCGACAGAGATCGATTCAGACTAACTGTTCCACCTCGAAGCAACATCTTCCACTTCCGGACTAGATTTTCAAGATTGCTCTTCTCCTTCGCTAAAATTTGTCCATGTCGCATCAAACTTTGATAAATAAACTCCATATTCGGGATTTTCAGCTTGTTCTTTTCCTTGGATTGCTGTTCTGACCACTCAAGATCCAAAACTTGAGAAGCCTGAACCAACTGAGACTGTGTATAATAAAAAAATCTCTGCAATTCTGCGAGTTTCGAACTCTCCCTTCCTCTCGTACTTAATTTCACACCCTTGGAATTTTTGGATTTCGTTTCCTCGAGCCAGGCAAAGGACTGCAGAAGAAGAGCTTTCAGATAAGCAACATCACTCGATAAACTAGTTGTTGTTTCCTGCAAATCTCGAAGAAACTCGTCGATCAAGGCCGTTTTTTCTACAAGTTGTTCCCTTTCCGAATTCGTTCCGACTTCCCAGATCAAGGGCTCGAGTCTCGCTTTTAATTCCTTCTCAAAATTGGCTTGTTCTTCTCGATAGGCTCGTAAACAAAGACCTTCATCTATGCTTGGTTTCTCTTGATGAACAGGTTCTTTCGGAATTTCTTTTCTTTCAAAAACTTGTATTTTTGCTTCGGATTCTACCTTTTCGACTCTGGGTTTGGGGATTTTTATCTCAACCGGTGGAGGAAAGTTCGTGGGTTTTGGATCTGATTGTTGAACAAAGGAGGGAATTTTTGTTTCGATTTGAGGCAAAGGCGCTGGATTTGTTGGTTCTGTTCTGGGGGCGAAGGCAGGAGGAGGAGGTTTTGCGGTTTCTTGAATCAAGTTTGTCATCATGTTTTTAGGTTTTTCCTTGGGAGAATCAGCTTTTGAACGAGGGGTACTTGTTGCTCCTGTGGCAAGGTTGAAAGAAATTTCGGAAGATAAGATGCTTGCACGTGGTCCTGGAATGCAAGCTGGGGATAAGAAATTACAAATTAGTAGAAAAAATCAAACGAGTTAGGGTTGCTACAAAAGTACCGTTTCAACATTACATGACTATTCCACTTTTCAGATTTTTCAGGTCTACTTTTGACAAAATTCCAGGTCATCTTTTTCAAAAATCGAGTCAATTCTTTCGATTTTAACGCATTCTACTGGTCGCAAACATTTTGAAAAAAATCCAATTTTAATTTTAAATAATCGAAATTTCTGGTATTTCTCGAAAACTAAGCGAGATATGATGAAAATTCAAGAACTTCTTATTATTTTTTAGTCACAGGTCGTTAAATAACTTTTTTCATTTGTGAAAGTAAATTTATTAAACGATAGACGCATTTTTAACCAAATAGATGAATTTTCAATCAAAAAGATGAATTTCCTACCAAAAAAGACGAATTTTCATCCAAATAGTTGAATTTTCATTAAAAACAAACTAAATTGTCAACCAAAAATGAAATGGTTAAATTTTAAGTTAAAAAAATATATAATTTTCAACCAAAAAAAAACGAATTTTTAACAAAATAGTTAAATTTTCCAACAAAGTGATGAATTTTTAACTGAAATGGTGAATCTTCTACTGGAATAGTTGAATTTTTAGCCAAAAAGATGAATTTTCAAGAAATTTTATTTTCGAATTAATTTTCGACAAAAAAAAATGTTTCACCAAGTACATCAAGTTTCAACGAAAAATAGAATAGTTCCATTTTCAGGTGAAAGAAAATAATTTGCAATCAAAGAGACCAATTTTCAACCAAAATTGTGGAACATTTAACTAGATTAGTTAAATTTTCAGTTAAAAA
>CAKNYM010050608.1:0-11564 GCA_932195095.1 Andricus curvator | reverse complement strand
ACCAAATAGTTGAATTTTCAATCAAAAAAATTAATTTTCTACCAAAAGAAACGTATTTTCAACAAAATATATTATTTTTCAACTAAATAGTTGCATTTGCACTAAAAAGATGAAGTTTCAACTAAAAAAATTAATTTTCTACCTAAATAGAGAAATTTTCAGCAAAATGCATGAATTTTCAACCAAACAGTTGAGTTTTCAACCTAAAAATATACGGGATACAACCTAAAAATATATTATATTCTAAAAATATAAATTTTGAACCCAATATGGAATTATTACATTTTCAGTTAAAAGAATTAAATTTCAAACCAAGAAAAAACGAATCTTCAATAAAATAGTAAAATTTTCAATAAAAAAATAACTTTCCACGAAAACAGACGAATTTTCAACAAAATACACGAATTTTTAATCAAATAGTTGAATTTACAACAAAGAAAATTTAATTTTCTACAAAAAAAGACGAATTTTAAACGAAATATATAAATTTTCAACGAAATAGTTACATCTGCAACAAAAACATGAAGTTTTAACTAGAAAAATTAATTTTCTATCTAAATAGACAACTTTTAAACAAAATACACCTGGCAAGAAAGACATTTTTTCGTTAGTATAGAGACGAATTTTCAACAAAATTCATGAATTTTAAACCGAATACTTGTCTTTTCAACAACAACAAAAAATGAATTTTCAACCAAATAGTTGAATTTTCAATCAAAAAAATTAATTTTCTACCAAATTAAACGTATTTTCAACAAAATACATGAATTCTCAACTAAATAGTTTAATTTGCAACCAAAAAATTAAGTTTCAACTAAAAAATTTAACTTTCTACCTAAATAGAGAAATTTTCAACAAAATACATGAATTTATAACCAAATAATTGAATTTTATACAAAACAGATAAATTTTCTACATAAATAGACCAATTTTCAACAAAATTACATGAGTTTTTCACCAAATAATTGAATTTTCAACTAAAAAGATGAATTTTCTACCAAAAAGAACAATTTTCAACAAAATGTATCAATTTTCAACCAAATAGTTGAATTTTCAACCAATAAATTAAATTTTCTACAAAAAAAGACGAATTTTCAACAAAATACGTCAATTTTTCACCAAACAGTTGAATTTTCAACCAAAACAATGAATTTTCAATCAAAAAAATTAATTTTCTACCAAAATAGACGTATTTTCAACAAAAACCAAAAAAATGAATTTTCAACCAAATAGTTCAACAAATTAGTTGAATTTTAAACCAGAACGATGAATTTTCAACTAAAATGATGAATTTTTAACTAGAATATTTGAATTTTTGACCAAAGAGATGAATTTGCAACCTAAGAAGGTTAATTTTTAGCAAAAAAGATACATTTTCAACTAAAAAATATCATTTTTTAAGCAAAAATTGAATAATTGAATTTTTAGTAAGAAAATGAATGTTCAACCAAAGAGATAAATTTTTTTAATAAAATTACGTAATATTCAACTAGAATTCAAAAAAATTCCTTTTCGTCCAAAGAAAAAAGAAGTTTTCAATCAAATAGCTCATATTTCAACCAAAGAAATGAATTTTGAATTAAAATGATGAATCTTCAACCAAAAAAGTTAATTTTTAACAAAAAAGTTTAACCTTCAACCAAATAATTTTATTTCCAACCTAAAAGATGAATTTTCAATTCAAATGATGAATATTTAACTGGAATACTTGAATTTTTAATCAAGAAGATTAACTTGCGAAAAAAAAGATAATTTTCTACCAAAAAAATCGATTTTTAATCCAATATGTGGATTTTCAACGAAATAGTTGAATTTTCAATTAAAAAAGACGAATTTTCATCCAAATTGTTGAATTTTGAACAAGAAAAGATCAATTTTCAACCAAAAAAGTTCATTCAAATTTTCAGTTGAAGGAATTAATTTTCATCCAAACTGATGAATTTTCAACCATAAAGATTAATTTTCTACAAAAAGGCGAATTTTTGAGAAAGTACATAAATTTTCAAACTAGTTTAATTTCTAAATAGAAAATATCAATTTTCAACCAAATAGTTACATTTTCAACAAAAAATAGAATGGTTAAATTTTCTGTTAAAATCTAATTCTTAACAACAACAAAAAAGGATTTTCATCAAAATAGTTAAATTTTCTACTGGAATAGTTAAATTTTTAGTTAAACAAATTTACTTTCAACAAAGTAGTCAAATTTTCAGGCAGAGATGAATTTTCAATTAAAATGATGAATCTTCAACCAAAAAAATTAATTTTTAACAAAAGAGTTTAACTTTCACCCAAGTAATTTTATTTTCAACCTAAAAGATGAATTTTCAATTGAAATTATGAATATTTAACTGGAATACTTGAATTTTTGAACAATAAGATTAATTTGCAAAGAAAAAGATGATTTTCTACCAAAAAAATAAATTTTTAACAAAATATGTGGATTTTCAACGAAATAGTTGAATTTTGAACAAGAAAAGATCAATTTTCAACCAAACTGATGAATTTTCAACTAAAATGATGAATCTTCAACTGGAATAGTTGAATTTTATACCAAAAAGATGAGTTTTCAACCATAAAGATTAATTTTCTACAAAAAAGGCGAATTTTTCACAAAGTACATAAATTTTCAAACAACTAGTTCCATATCTAAATAAAAAATATCAATTTTTAACCAAATAGTTGAATTTTCATCCAAAAAAGATAGACTTTCAACCAAAAATAGAATGGTTAAATTGTCTGTTAAAAATCTAATTCTTAACAAACAAACATAAAACGGATTTCAGCAAAATAGTTCAATTTTCTACTGCAATAGTTAAATTTTTAGTTGAAAAAATTGATATTCAACAAAGTATCATTTCCAACCTCAAAGATGACTTTTTGACTAAAATGATAAATATTTAACTGGAATACTTGAATTTTTAAACAAGATGATTAACTTTCAAAGAAAAAGATAATTTTCTACCAAAAAATCGAGTTTTAACAAAATATGTTGATTTTCAACGAAATAGTTGAATTTTAAATTAAAAAAGACAAATTTTCATTCAAATTGTTGAATTTTAAACAAGAAAATATAAATTTTCAACCAAAAATGTTCATTCAAATTTTCAGTTGAAGGAATTAATTTTCATTCAAACTGAGGAATTTTCAACTAAAATGATGAATATTCAACTGGAATAGTTGAATTTTATGCCAAAAAGATGAATTTTCAACCATAAAAATTAATTTTCTACAAAAAAAGGCGAATTAAAGTAGATAAATTTTCAACCAAATGGATGAATTTTCATAAAAAAAAGATACATTTTCAACCAAAAATAAAATTGTTCAATTTTATGTAAAAAATCTAATTCTTAACAAACAAACAAAAAACGGATTTCAGCAAAATACTTCAATTTTCTATTGGAATAGTTAATTTTTTAGTTTAAAAAATTAATTTTCCACAAAGTAGTTACATTTTCGGGCAGAGATGAATTTTCAATTCATATGATGAATCTTCAACCAAAAAAATAATTTTTAACAAAAGAGTTTAACTTTAAACCAAATAGTTGAATTTAGTTGAATTTTTAACTAAAGAAAGATGAATTCGCAACGAACAATGTAACACAATTTTCTATTATAATTCAGCAATTCTGACAAATTCTGACTTGGAACAGGAATTCTTTTAAATTACTTTCTTCTAAATCCGAATTATATATATATATATATTTTTAAATTTCCGTTCTTTGTCAAAAATTCCCTGTTCCAAGTAAGGATGAATTAGGATTAAGCGAATAAAACTTGATAAATCCATTTTTTGAAAAAAATTGAGAAAATGATTGTTTCTGTATGTTTGAAATATCATCAATTCGATTAAATAATTCTCAAAGAGCAAAAAATTGCAAAAGGTTTTTCTTATGATGAAAAATAATAAAAATTAAATATCAAATTATGATTTAATTACAGTAAACTGGGATAATCTGAAAAATCTGCGACTGTAGATAAATTATAAAACACTTTTCTAAATTTCATAAGACTTTTAAAAAATTCAAAAGAATTCAAATGCATTGGAACATTTTTTTAAATCGAAAAAATTCTATTGATTTACGTAAAATTGGAATGAATTTAGAGGAATTTAAGGTAAACAAGAAGAATTCGATGAAATTCATAAAAATTCAAGGAGAATTAAAAAAAAATCAAATGAATAGGAAACAATTTAAAAATATGAAAAATCTTCATTGAATTCAGTAACTTTGAAAGGAGCTCAGAAAAATTCCAGCGAATTCAAAAGAATTTGATGAAATTCCTAAGAATTCAAGGTGAGGTTAAAAGGCTTCAGGATGAATTAAATAAAAACTTTTCAAAATTCAAAAAAGTCCATTGAATTAAGTAGAACTGCGTAAATTTAGAAGAACTCAGTGAATTAAACAAATTAAAGTGAATTGAAAAAATCCAAGAGAATTCCAAAGAATTTAAAAGAATGCAGGGTAAATTAATAAGAATTTAGGGTGAATTCCAAAAATTAATTTGAAATCTCTTTAAATCTTTGAAACTCTACTAATTTCCAACCAAGGAAGTAACTACTGACTACAAAACAATTCAAGTTGAATTCAAAAGAATTCAAATGTATTGGAAACAAATTTTAAATCGAAAAAATTCCAGTTATTTCAATAAAATTGGAGTTAATTTAGAGGAATTTGAGGGAAACTAGAAGAATTCGATGCAATTCATAAAAAATCAAACTGAATTAAAAAAACAATCAAGTGAGTTCAAAGCAATTTAAAAATACGAAAAAATTAATTGGATTGAGCAAGCTTGAAATGAGTTTAGAAAAATTAAAGAGAAATTGATTAAATGCCTGAGAATGTAAGGTGAGTTTAAAAGACTTTAAGAGGAATTGAACAAAAAATTTTTTTAAATCCACTATATTGAGTAACATTGTGTGAATTTAGAAGGATTCAAAATGATTTCAAAGAATTCAGGATAAATTAATAAGAATTTAGGGCGAATTCCAAATGAATTGCAAAAAACATTTGAAAATCTCTTGAAATCATTGAAATCCTCGGAAATCTTATAGAATCCCTTGGAATCTTTCAAAATATCCTATAACCTTACAGGTCCTGTAAAATCCTTCCATATCACCCGAAATTCTAGGAAATTCTTTAAAACCGCATGCAAATCTTTTTAAAGTCCCATAAAATTATTAAAAACCTTGGAAATCCCTTGAAATTGTTTAAATCTCTTGAAAATGCCTTATAATATTTTTAAATACTCTAAAATATGTTTAAATCTTTGAAATCCCTTCAAGCTATTGAAATAAATAGAAAAAGTTCTGGGAATATTTTTAAATTTCCTAAAATATTTCAATTCCTTTGATATCTTTTGAAATCCCTTGAAACATTTTAAAGCGATTGAAAATGCCTGGGAATCTTTAAAATACCCTCAAATATTTCAAATCCATTGAAATCCCATTAAATTACTGAAATTCATTTAAAAATTTTTTGTAATCTTTTTAAATAACCTAAAATATTTAAAACCCTTTAAAATCTTTTGAAATTTTTTAAAGATCTTGAAAATGACAAGGAATTAAAAAAATATTCTAAAATATTTCAAATCCTTTGATCATTTTGTCAATTAATCCTCAGGATACATTAAACAAAACCCTTAAAAAATTAAAAAAAAATCCATTGAATTAAGTAAAATGGAGTAAATTTAGAAGAATTCAAGTAAATTCAAAAAATTCCAAAGAATTACAAAAATTCAGGATAAATTAATGAGAATTCGGGGTGAATTCCAAAAAATAATTTCAAATCTCTTTGAACCATAGAAGCCCAACGAAATACCTCACTTCTCTTAAATTCTTTAAAATCCACTCAAATATTATATTAAATCCCGTGAAATTGTATGAAATCTGGCGATATTTCCTGAAATTCAAAAAAAGTCTTTATCCTAAAATATTTCAAACGCCTTGAAATCCCTTCAAATTAATGAATTTAATCAAAAATTCCTTAGAATCTTTTCAAATTCTCAAAATATTTCAAATTAATAGCTCCTGAAAATGCCTTAGACATTTTAAAAATACCCTAAAATATTTAAAATCCTTGACATTATTAAAAGTTACATTAATGGCTGCACATAGGGTACCATAGGGACCAAATCTTGAAAATAGGGTACTTTAGGGACCTCAATTAAATATAGGGTACAATAGGGGATATAGGGACCGGTCTGTGAGGCCTGAAATTGACCAAAATTATTAAAATAATGAAAACTTGAATTTTTCTGCGATCAGAAGTAAATTCCCAGTTTTTAATTAAATTCCTGGCCATTTCCCGGTTTCCCGGTCAACTCGCCACCCTAATTTTAGGCCCTGTTAAACTGGAAATACTTACATTTTTTGCTAAGGAAGCAGCAGAATAAATTAAAACTGCAGGGGCAGAAAGAGTCACAGCTAAATACGAAAAATCACAACTCAGAGATAATCTTGAAATTATATCTGGCAACTGCAAATCTATTTTCCACTCGATGTTTGCTTCATTTCCAAGTTTCAGAACGCTGATTTTATTTTGATGTCCAACGTATAATAATCCACGTTTTCCATCTGCGGCTACGAGATTACAACTTGTGGGAACGGATGTGAAATTTTCGGATATTTGATGGATGCTCGACTGCTTGAACACAAGTTCCTTAAAAAAGACAAAAAAATTCGTATTATTTTTCTCGTAGCTTGAAAATATTACGAAAAAATATTATAGGAAAATCACTATAGTATAATGATTTTCCTATAATTTTTTCGCGATTGTAGGAAAATAATTATATAGAAAACGATTATATGATAATCAGCATTGGAATAAATATTTAAAAAATAATAAAGGAATTAATCTAAAAAGTAGACAAACTGAAAAGGAACGGTTTATTTTAGACTTTTGAATTTCAGAGAATTTTGCAAATCGCAATTTCCAAATTATGAATTTTAATTCTAAAAACAAAAATCATTATAGTTCGAACAGCATTTTTGAATAGCGTTAAGTTATATTAACATTTTTTCACAGATAATCGGTTATTTTAAGCAAAAATAATTAGATTTCGATGAAGATTTACAATTCTGAACAATTTTCTGGTATGTAAGTGTTTTTCGTCAGAAATTATTGTTATTTTTAACAACAAATTTTTATATTTTAAAGAATATGTACAATTTTCAACAACTTTAGGTTATTTAATAAAAAAAATTATATTTCAAAGAAGATTAATCATTTTTGAACAATTTTAGGCAACGTTATAATTTTACATAAAAAATTGGCATTATTAAACAAAAATCATAATTTAAACAAGATTTAGAATCTTTTTACAGTTTTTGATTATTTTAGTGTTTTTCCTCGGAAATTGGTATTTTTAATAAAAAAATTATATTCCAAAGAAGATTCACAACTTTAGAACAATTTTAAGTTATGATGTCGTTTTACACATGAAATTTGTATTTTTAAACAAAAAATCATTAGATTAAAAAAAAAATTTTTTTTGAAATAATAAAATTTATAAAAATGAATCAGATTTTGTTAGCGAATTTCATCGAAAAATGAAATTTTTATAAAAAAACCATTAGATTTAAAAGATTAATTATTTTTCAAAAATTTGAGTTTAAGTTGGAATTTTACATCGAAAATTAGCATTATGAAACAAAACTTATTATTTGGATAAGATTTAGAATCTTTCAACAATTTTCGATTATTTTAGTGTTTTTCGTCGAAAATTGGTATTTTTAATAAAAAAATTTAAAAGAAGATTCACAAATTTAGAACAATTTTAGGTTATGTTGTCGTTTTACATAGGAAATTTGTATTTTTAAACAAAAAATAATTAGATTTAAATAAAAAAATTTTTTTGAGATAATAAAATTTATAAAAATGAATAGTTTCAGATTTTGTTAGTGTATTTCATCGAAAAATGAAATTTTTATGAAAAAATCATTAGATTTGAAAGAAGATTAATTATTTTTCAAAAATTTTAGTTTACGTTGGAATTTTACATCGAAAATTGGCATTATGAAACAAAAATTATTATTATTTGGATAAGATTAAGCATGTTTAAACAATTTAAATTATTTAAGTAGTTTTCGTTAAGAATTGGTATTTTTAACAAAAAAATTATATTTCAAAGAAGATTCACAACTTCATAACAATTTTAGGTTATGTTGTTATTTAACACAGGAAATTTGTATTTTTAAACAAAAAATCGCTAGATTTAAATAAAATGATTTTTTTTGAAATAATAAAAATGAATAATTTCAGATTTTGTTAGTGTATTTCATCGAAAAACGAAATTTTTATGAAAAAATTATTAGATTTAAAAGATTAATAATTTTTTTTTAAATTTTAGTTTACGTTGGAATTTTACATCGAAAATTGGCATTATGAAACAAAAATTATTATAATTTGTACAAGATTTAGAATCTTTCAACAATTTTCGATTCTTTTAGTGTTTTTCGTCGGAAATTGGTATTTTTAATAAAAAAGTTATATTTCACAGAAGATTCACAAATTTTCAAAGAAGATTGATATTTTCTGAACCATTTTTTTTATGTTCTGTTAGTGTTTTTCGTCGAAATTTGATATTTTCAATTTAAAAAATCATAAGATTTTTTACATTATCATTCAGTAATAGAATTTACCACTTTTTTAAACAAAAAACATAAGGTTTTAAAGAAGATTTACTATCTTAAACAAGTTTCTGTTAACTTATGTCAGTGATTTTTCGTCTAAACATGCTATTGTTAATAAAAATCATTAGATTTCAAAGAATATTTACAATCCATTAAAATAAGTAGAAAACATTTTTAATCCCTTCAATATAAATTAAAATTAACTTATTCTTTAAAGTTCTCTAAAAAACCGTTCAAATCCATAAAACTATTTGAAATCCTTAGAGATTCAATGAAAATTCTTTAAATCTAGTGAAATTTCTTAAAATACTTTAAAATTCCTTGAAATTTCATTGATTTTCCAAACTTCTCATGAAATCCCTTAAAATCGAAAATAAAATCTTTGGTAATACTACAAAATTCTTTGACATTTCTTGAAAGTTTTGAAATCTCTTGAAATTCCTTGGAATCTTCTAAAATAACTAAAAATATTAAAAGTCCTTTGAAATTTTTTTAATTTCTCCATATTGCTTGAAATTGTTGAAATAAGTAGAAATCCCTTGAAATAAAATTTATTTTATTCCCTAAAGTTCTCGAGAAATCCATTGAAATGTTTAGAAATCGTAAAAATCGATTAAAATAAATATAAATCATTTGAAATCCCTTCAATATAAATTAAATTTAACTTATTTTTTAAAGTTCTCTAAAAGAAACAGTTCAAATCCTTAAAAAATGTTTGAAATCCTAGGAGATTCAATAAAAAATGTTTAAATCTGACAAATTTCTTAAACTACCTTAAAATTCCTTGAATTCCAGACAATTCTAGGGTTTTTCCATCTATCATTTTTCATAGTATAGAGCCCATTAAATATTGAGCAATTTTTAAAACAATTGAAAGATTTGACAAATTTTATTACAAGATATTCTTAAATATATTAGCACCATCGATTAATCAAATAATTCAATAATACTAAAAATATAATTGAACATTTCTCGAATTTGTCTCTAAAGTTCAAGAATTTGAAGTGTATATTCAGGTAAAATTAATGTGGGTATTATTAAATTCAGTTTAAAAAGCTTCAAATTCCTAACTCTTCAAGTAAAAATATTGCATTTTTAACCAGAAAAATGATTTTTTAACCCAATAGTTGAATTTTCATCTAAAAAGATTATTGTTCTACCAAAAAAGACGATTTTTGAACAAAATACATGAATTCTCAACCAAATAGTTGAATTTTCAACTAAAAAGAACTAATTTTCAACCACATAGTTGACTTTTGAACTAAAAAATATCAGTTTCAAACAAAAAATGGAATAGTTAAGTTTTCAGTTAAAAAATTAATTTTGCACACAACAAATTTAACCAAAAAGATAAATTTTCAACTAACATTATGCATTTTCCACTAGAAAAGATGAATTTTTAACCTAAAAGATGAATTTTAAACAAAAGAGTTTCACTTTCAACCAAAAAGTTGAAGTTTCATCTACAATGATGAATATTTACCTGGAATACTTGAATTTTCAACCAAAAAGATTGATTTTTAAATTTACGATTAATTTTCAGACAAAAAGATTCATTTTCTAGCAATAAAACACAATTTTTCAACAAAATACGTGAATTTTTAACTAAAATGATGTATATTTAACTGGAAGACTTGAATTTTCAACCAAAAAGAATAATTTTTAAACAAGAAGATTGTTTTCAGACAAAAAGTTTTAATTTTTACCACAGAAAAACACAATTTTTCAACAAAATACATTAATTCTCAACCAAATAGTTGGATTTTCAACTAAAAAGGACTAATTTTCAACGACATAGTTGAATTTTGAATTAAAAAATATCAGTTTCAACCAAAAATGGAATGGTTCAATTTTCAGTTTAAAAAATTAATTTTGCACAAAAAAAATTCAACCAAAAAGATGATTTTTCAACTAACATTATGAATTTTCAACTAGAATAGATGAATTTTTAACCCAAAAGATGAATTTTGAACAAAAGAGTTGCACTTTCAACCACAAAGTTGAAGTTTCGTCTAAAATGATGAATATTTAACTGGAATACTTGAATTTTCAACCAAAAAGATTGATTTTTAAATTTACGATTAATTTTCAGGCAAAAAGATTCATCTTCTAGCAAGAAAAACACAATTTTTCAACAAAATACATGAATTTTTAACGCAAAAGTTGAATTTTTAAATAAATTGATGTATATTTAACTGAAATACTTGAATTTTCAACTAAAAAGATTAATTTTTGAACAAGAAGATTATTTTCAGACAAAAGATTCAATTTTTACAACAAAAAAACACAATTTTCAACAAAATACATGAATTATCAACCAAAAAGTTGAATTTTCAAATAAAAAGGACTAATATTCAACCACATAGATGAATTTTGAACTAAAAAATATCAGTTTTCAACCAAAAATGGAATAGTTCAATTTTCAGTTAAAAAATTAATTTTGCACAAAAAAAATTTTCAACTAGAACAACTAGAACTTATACATTTTTAACCCAAAAGATGAATTCTGAAAAAATTTGAAAAAAAATTCTGAAGAAAAGAGTTGCACTTTCAACCAAAAAGTTGAAATTTCGTCTACAATGATGAATATTTAACTGGATTACTTGATTTTTCAACCCAAAAGATTGATTTTTAAATTTATGATTAATTTTCAGACAAAAAGATTCATTTTCTAGCAAGAAAAACACAATTCTTCAACAAAATACATGAATTTTCAACTAAAATGATGAATATTGAACTGGAATACTTGAATTTTTAACCCAAAAAGATTAATTTTCAAACAAGAAGCTTAATTTTCTACCAAAAACGACGATTTTTCAACAAAATACATGAATTTTCAACTGAAAAATACCATTTTTTAACCATATAGTTGAAGACTAATTTTCTACCAAAAAAAGAATAATTTTTAACAAAATACATGAATTTTTAACGA